>KK117872.1:115530-174940 GCA_000611955.2 Stegodyphus mimosarum | reverse complement strand
TTTTTTTTTTTTTTTTTTTGTAATTGTCTCAACGTGCATCAGTTTTCTGTATAAAATTAATGTTACATTTTTTCTAAGTTCTTTTTAAATAAGAGGCTTATTTAAACCTTTATCTGACTTTGTAATTACTTTCAGGCATAGCGATAATTTGTTTCACGATAATTTGTTTCACGTCTATCAGGGGTTTGGGACTATTTAATTTTTATCAGATGAAGTAAAACCTCATAGGTACATAGTCGAGGGATTGACAAGTTAGCAGATGAAACAAGCAAAAAATAGTGGAAATATTGGTTTGCTTATTGAAACACATTTCTTATTGTTAGAAAATTGTTTAAAGAGAAGGAAATTGATATAAATTAGACAGAATGCCTGGAAAAGTTTCAAATTAAAAAAATGCGCAATTATTTTGTTAAGTATTGTTGCTACAAAATTTTTAATGTGTAGTTAATATCGTTTAAGAATTAATGTCATAAATTACATGTATTTGAAACTGTGACATGTTAATTGATTGGGATTTTAAGTGTGCTTTTTTAAGAAATATTTTTAAAAAATAAATTTAACAGTGGCCATGTAAATCTATAATGACTATCTAACTAGCTAATTTAATTATTTATAACTAACTGGTCACCCTCAAAAGTTATCTGCATATCAAAGTAATTTATTGAATCTCATTAATCTACCCACGATCACAAGATACAGCACAAAAATTTAAAAATTAATGTAAAACTGAAGTCTTTGCATTTTGTGAAACTTATAATACAAAACAACTTATCACCCCTTGTGCTTTAGTGGCTAATTGGAACCTTAAACTATATTAACTTAGTTATAACCCTAAGTTATGACATTAACTGCATCAGACAGATACAGCACAACTAACTTTCAAAACTTGCTAAGTGTGCCTACATCAGGCTTTCAAGTTTGTTCTGATCAGCGTGTCTCTTTCTAGGCAAGCAGAAGTGGTGGCAACAGCCAGTCTTCTGTAACGAATCATGCTGATTTTACTTCTCATTTTAACCTATGCCGTTTGACATAAAATCTACCATTTATTTACTAAACCTCTAAACTGAGCAAGTATGTGACAAAATGATATATTAAAAAAAAAATCAACATAAAGCTAACTGTGGGTAAAACGTAAATAAAATGTCACTAATTCTTCTTTCAAACATGTCCAACTACTGTAAGGGTAAAATATTTAATGCTACCGATAAATTTTTAAAATATTTAATGCTACCTGATAAATTTTATAAAGTTGATTTTATTCTCAAATTTGTTTTATAATTATGTTTATTAAACTACGTTTAATAATAATGCTTCTGGTGGATCTATAAGCCTTAGGATGGTATCACAAAAGTGAAGTTCAAGTATAGCTAGTATCTTTAATTGAATTTATTCAGTTCCTATTTGTTGATGGGTCCTTAATTTTTGTCATTTATGATCCTTAAAAGTCCTTAAAAGTACTTAATTTCCATGTGCAGAAATGTGTACGAACCCTGTTTAAATGATTCTACTGGATTTTCATAATCTGTATGTATCGTAATTAAAGTGGCTTTTTCTTTCTTGGAGGTTTTTACTTTGAAATACTGGAATAATTTCCAAATTTTGTGGAAGTTTTTCTTCATTGCTTAAAACAGTTTTGGGTCCATTATTTCTATATTGCATGAACCAACATAAAGATGAAAGAGTTGACATTTGAAGTTCTTTGCTTGTGATATTGATATGGTCAAGTAAATCATGCCAAAAATTTTTGAATTTGTATTCTCTAATTGAATTTTCAAGAGATTCTGATTCTCTTTTAATTTATGGATCTGTAGGACTTCCTGATATTTCGAGAAGCAGACCGTAGAATTTACCTAGTTAGTACCTTACTTTTTTAACACTTTGAATACTGCATTTCTACCTTGTATCATAAGGAGGCTTGATGGTAACATGTACATGTTTCAAACGTACTTCACATCTTTTTTTATAATAGTGAAAGTATAACATAAAGATGTTGAAGTATACCAAGAAATATCATAGTATCAGGACGTATTTTAACTATATTTCAGAAAACCAAATTATAGACGTGGCATGCACATATTTTAAAAAAAAGCTTAATTATTTTAAGAGACTTGCCTGAATTCCAGAATCATTCCCTTCATATTGGATCACTCATTGTTATAACCTTGTTCTCTTATATCATTGATGACCAGTCCTAAAGATTTAATTTCTCATTTCAAAACATGATATTAACTTTGTTGGACGTTGGGGGCTCATCATGAGAAGCTTTAGTTTCCGAGCGGTGAGAAAACTGCCCACATGTTTGCCATGCATGGAAACCCAAGTTGTTGGGGAAAAGTTGTGTTAGTTGAGGGGCAAGGTACTGTCCTCAACACATTGGTCTGGCCTCTGCTTCAGCTAAACAGGAGGCATTTAGTTGTCCTCATTGGTGTCAGTTGGCTGGACTCCCAACTCAAGTTTTGGCAGGTAGGCAATAAACTTTGAGGAGTACCCACTTTTGGGAAAGCCAGCTGAGGGCTTCAGTTTCCATATTTGTCTGGCTAGCCCCTAACACAGGAATCTGTGTTCCCTTGTTAGGCTTCCAAATGGATGTTCCAACTCTTCAAACTTCGAGTCTTATAATGGTGATTTTAGCATGCTTGAGCTAAAGAGAACTTTGTTGCAACCACCCAATCATTGATTGTCTTTCTCACCCTTTATAATCAAGTGTAGAAGGAGCATACTTTTCCCAATGCATGGAAGAAAGCTTAGTCATTCCCATAGCTAAGACAGGGAAAGACCTGAAGAATCTATCCAACTATTGGCTGATCGTGCTTACCAATTGACTCTGCAAGCAATTTGGAAAAATAGTAAACCTCTGCCTAGTCTATTACATGGAAAAAATAATGAGAAAATGTAATCTTGCCATACTAGAGTGGTTTCTGTACAGGTAGGATACTCACCAAAATATGTTATATTTGGAAATCTCAATCTGTAAAACCTTTATGAAAAGAAATCATCTTGTTTCCATCTTCTTTGACATTGAAAAGGCTTATGATAAGGCATGGAGATACAGGATTTTGTGTGATCTTCATGCTAGCAGCTAATGCGGCAATCTACCAGATTTCATCCAGAATTTTCTGAAGGCAAGATCGTTTAAAGTTAGAATTTGTGCTGTTTTGTCAAAAAAACTTTCAGTTAAAAGAGGCTGTGCCTGAAGGTTATGTTTTAAGTGTTACTTTGTTCAGTCTAAAAGTAAATTGTCTTAAAGGAACTTCCACCAACCATTGCAGGAGCATTGTATGTTGCTAACCTGCATATAAGCGTTAAAGCGCAAATTTGAGATATGTGATGAGGCAATTGTAGATCACTTTATACAGGTTTCAGGAGTGGTTGAATAGGTATTGATTTATGTTTTTAAAACAGAAGACTGTTTACATAGAGTTCTGTAGAAAACGAGATTCTCCTTCCTGAGCCTCAGCTTCAGGTTCAAGAGTCACTGATTCCAGTTGTATCTGATGTAAAATTTTTAAGGGGGCAGGTAGTTATCTGATTGGAAGCTGGCCTTCCTTTCATGTGTGACTTGAGGCAGAAGTGTTCGAAAATATTAAATATTTTAGACTATATATATATATATATATATTTTAATCGGGTTTTGTTAAATATATACTACATAAAATTAGAACATAAAGAATAATAATAAAAGACCCCTCCCATAAAGAAAAAAATTAAAGTCATGTATAAAAAATTAATTGGTAGTGAAAGAATTAAATGAAGTAGTGACTCATGTTGTAAACGATTATTTTAAGATTCTAAAGAAAGTCACTTTCAAGAGGAAACTGAAATGTAGGAAAAACATTTGATTAAGTGTAATAAACTCCGATTATGCTGAAAATAAAATACCTCTGTAATGATTTCTTTTCTTCTCTCCCCCCTCCCAATTCCCAAAACTTTTTATTCTGTTGCCACAATTCCTATTATTTACATAGCTATGCTAATATATGTGTGGGAAATGTCCATTATATTTTTAGATGCCAGAAATTTAAGTTTTTTAATTCATTCATTGTAGTTAATCTGTTAGGGAGAAAAGCTGTTAACTGACTTATAATCCTACTTCTGAAATTAAAAGAAGAAAAAAAAATTATTTCCTTGAAGTGAAAAACTTTGTTATGTGTGTGTATCCCAAATTTTAGTTTTGTTTATTTGATGTAACTGTGCAATGTTTGTGTGTAAAAATTCTAAAAAGTGTTCTGTTTTATGTATATATGTTTGATGATGTATATATGTTTATGATGTATATATGTTTGTGCTTAATTTCCTTTGTCTGCATGCATGATTTGAGTTCATATGTATACCTTTTAATTAACACATAGACTTTTTTCATACTAATACAGGTCTTCTAACCATACTAACATTAATGAAAAATGGTAAGTCCTTTTCTTAAAAATATCTAACATTTAATATATATATATATATGTGTGTGTGTCTGATGTTTTCGAAGCACTGTCGCGATGGCTGAGTGGTATGGCGAGAGGAAAGAGTTCATACCAAACTAAATTCAGCCAATTATCATCTTTATTTCCAGGCACACTAGAATAATTTCTCATAGGCAATGTACTCTTTAATCATAGCAATTACAATAATTTCTTATGTACGAGTACAATTACACAGGTTGATGGGGGCGACATGATTTTAGCAGAGCACAGAAGATACGTTAGCAATGGCGGAAGTTAGGGAAAGGAATGTCGCAGAATAATGATGTAGTTATTGAGCCAAGAGTATTTATACTAAGTTTGATGTAATTGTAGAGACAACTATGATTGGTTAATATTAGTTTTAGTTGCCCTTTTCCAGTAGTGTTACATAACATAAAAAGATCTTGAATTTCGGAAAATAGATGAATTTAGGGGGAGAGCACCAAATCTAGAATGTTAATTTTGAGGTCGTCAATTATTTTTAAAGCAGCTATCCTATTTTGTTATATCATTACAAAACATTTTTTTAAAAAGCAAAATATAAACATGCCTAGAATTTTCACACGTTGCGCTGCTGAAAAAATATCAGTAAAGACATAAAGTCAGAAATTTAGAACTACTTTTTCGCAAAGACGAAAATTGAGATTCATAATTAATAAATTTCAAATAATCCTACAAATGCAACAAAGAATTTTTAAAATTGTTAAAACCAAAACTTTTAAACAAGCATTATTGCAATTCAGAAATTTTATGAAATTTAAATTAACTTAGAGGAATTCAATGAACTTCAATACCACTTCATCGGGGGAAAGGAACATTGAGAAACCAATTGAAATATATATATATATATATATTAGAACAAAATTAATGGTACTAATTTTAACTTACGTAATACCCTTATCATAAATTGTGGTCAAAAATTAAAAGATCATAATTTATAAAAACTTGTAAGTAATTAATCCTAATGAAGAACTTGCACGTATTCGACATTTTTAAAGATTCTTCTGGATATGAATGTACCAAAGACATGCACATTATTTTAAGAAGTACAAGATATTTAAATTAAATAACTTAACTTCTAGGCATATGCATTAGGATAAAAACTACCCCAGCTGGAAAAAAAATTCCAGTAAGCAAGTAAGCATGCTACCTAGTGCCTGTCACTTTCTTATATGTCTTTCATGAAAGAGATGTAGTGTTGCAGGACCAGTTTTACCCTATGCTTAATATCTTTCAGTATAAAGTATTATTACATCTAAGATCCATAAAATTATTGTAAGTATTCTGTGTACAGTAAAATAAGTATTCATGGCTATATATAATTCTGGATAAAAGTATTCTAAAAGATATACATAAAATTCGCAGAAAGTAAAATGCATTAATGTGGATATAAATGATATCAATTGACCGAAAATTGCGAACTATTTTCTATCTAAATACAAAAAGAGATTTCTCAAACCTCTTTCCTTTTTGTAACGTAAGTCTTGTCCAATTCGTACAACTTGCATTTAGCTGAGGGGAATATTTACTCTTTGTGTGTACTAACATTTCACAGTCGAGCTTACGCATTTACAGGTTAACAAGGCATCATATATAAAATCTAAAAATTTGTAGGGTAAAAGCATTTTTAAGAAAATATTTATTTTCATTAATATTTAAGTGAAACTATAAAATTGATGAATAAAAATTGAATAATTTTGTATGCAATACAAAAATAGATCCAATTGTCCTCTTTGCCTGTTGTGAATCTTGTTGTCTCTGCAAAATGTTTAGAATAAAGCCGTTTTTATGAAACACAAAAATTATGCATGTGGTGAAATGGGAGGATATGAATATCATTAAAAAAAGTGATTCAGTCTTCCAATTTGTATTTATTTTAAACTACGTATATATATTTCATCAGTGGAGCGTCTGCCATAGTTTTTGACATTATAATGCAAGTTATTTTTAGAAGTATTGTTTATGATAAAGAAGAAACCTTACGGTACTGTTCACGACCTGTGAGAAGTTAGCATAAGGTATCATCAAGTGCTATTTAGATATGAGGAAAACTGTCTTTAGATGTTGTTTGCAGTCTATGTAAGAACTCTTAAAGGTTATATTAAAAAAAAAAAAAAAGAAGAAGTATTGTAATATCTGTATACGGTAAAATTAGACTGCATTATTTCCCTTTCTGTTAATGAATATCAATGAAGCAAAGCCTAAAATATATATTCTAGAATTACAATTTCAAGCGCTAAATTGTATATGAAAACTATTCTCTTATTGTTTGGGGTTCTTTGGGGCCAGAATATATACATTAGTATGTGAAACTTAAGTAACTTTTCTAATTGTGGCCATAAATTCCACAAAAAATCACATGGGAGACATGAAATTCATACTGCAGAGTCACAATGTAATATTTAAAGGATGAGGAAATTATAGTAGCATAGGATATATATATATATATATATAGTAAGAAAAAATAGAAAAAAAAATTTACTTACAGAATGGCATTGGTAAAACTGCCTGACCAAGGGTAACAACAACAAACCAAAGAGCCTTAGTAATAATGCAATGGTTGCATCACACCATCTTTCAATACTCAACACCAGATTATCTTTTACTTTTGGGGCAGCCATCCACTGGGTTTAGTTAGCTTTTCAGCCGAAAGCCCCATAACTAATAATAGCCATAACTAACTAAATAACTTTATGCTTATGTCATATCTGCCGAATCTCTCCTTGAGATGCAAACCAAATATGTGCATCTAAACAAGGAAAGTTTTCAGCCAATTAATGGTAAGAGGTCTAACAGGAAAAGAGAAGAGGCAATATGTTCAGACAATTAAATTCTGTGCATTACATTCATGAAAAGAAACAAAATAGTTATACATATGCATAGATACAATATTATAAAGGCACAAATTGCAGCAGAATACATAATGATAAAACGTGGACATAATACTTACATTTCCATATGAAAGGCATGGTAAAATATTTTAGAGGGCATACACTATTATAAAGACAAAGTTGACTAAAGTAGAATAAACAGTGATGAAATGTGGACATGATACTATTTACATAAACATTTTCATATGAATACATTTTAAAGTAAGGCATAAAATTACATAAATTAATACTTTTGTGGAGCAGAACATTGTATTAGTACACTAACATGAGAAATATATTTAGGGAGATAAATCATACAACAAAGCAACAATTATATGTACAATATTGAGGAACTGCAGAAATCTTAAAATTATGTTCAGTAGGTAATATAGGGATATAAAACACAAGGTAACTCCATGTGTAAAGGATAAAAAATAATAAAATGCAAATTTACATAACTGCCGGCTCTTTTGGAGGGGGGAAATGGTAAGGGAAGTAGCAGCAAATTATTCCATGCTGTCACCTATATTGTTAGCAGTGGCAGTATATCTTATGCAACTGAGCTTCCCCCCCCCCCGATGTTCCCCACTCACGTTTGTCGTTATGGAGGGTGATTTGAAATTACAGTTTTCGATATACGTGCAGTCAAACAAATAATAATCAGCATCACTGGCATTACCACAAATGCAGACATCATTATTTCCGAGGTAAAAATGATGCAAATAGGAAATGTATGGGTCATGACCTGTTAGGTATTGTGTAAATTGCAGAGAGCTGCTAATTAAATTCTGATCCACATTAGGAAATGTGCTATGTAGTCTTCTACCTATAATAGGCATGTTCCATTAGTTCTGCCATGTTTAAAGAGTTCAGGGCTGAATATGGAGATATGAGGCAAGAAGGAGTACTTCAGTGACCTTAAGAATGACTCAGCTATGTTCTTTGCAATCAATTCTTTGCTGTTTCATTACTGAAGATCCCAGTGTGAGCCAGCACCCACTGAAGCTTTGGCTTCAAGAAATCTACATTAGATTATCTAACATCTTGTTGCGGTAAGAGTTCTCATTCTTTAAGGAGCGTCTGTTTCAGTTGTCTGCTGTTTTCCAGAGGATAAGATCATGCCACCATTCATCTCCCTAAAGTGTTTCACATGTTCAATGGGATTTAAATCAGGGAAGTATGCTGGCCAGTACATTCTGTGAGTATCTTGACTTTCCAGAAACTTCTCAACAGTATGAATCCTGTGTGGTCGTGCATTGTCATCCATAAAAACAAAATTCGGGACCAGTGGCACCATGGAAAAGATACACTTTGGGGGAAGGTAACTTCATCACAGTAATTATCTCCAGTGAGTGAACCTCTGTCGAGCTCCATCCGTCTGTTTATCACAATGCCTTCCCATTTTTGCTTCCCCATACAAAACCAACAACAGCACTCCAATTGTGTCTTTCCCTGATATTAGTGGGATGAAAACATGTGCTTACCTTTCTCCATATCAACTGGTGATAAGAATTATGTGTCAGACTGAAATGACTTTCATTGGTAAAGAGGAATTGACTACATTGATGAGGTGTCCAGTCTGTACATCACTGTAAACGGTGCTACCAGTGGACTGTTGTAAGTGGTATGCAGTATTCAGGATGGCAAGGGAATAGGCCACTTTTACAAAGTCATCTGGTCACAGTTAATTGAGACATCTGTTGCTTGGTTTCCATGGGCAATTGCTGAGTAATGTTTTTCTGTCTGGTTTCAATCACCTTTTTTCCTGCAAGGTGATATATCAGTTATCAGTCTCCATTGTTTTCTTTGGCCAACCACCACCAGCCTTTCTTACCGCTACCTTTTTTGTGTGATTTCGAATGTTTCCCAAGCTCATGAAACAACATTTTTATCAGTAGATATCAGTTTCAAACTCTTGGGTGACAGACATCAAACTACACCCCTTCTGAAGCTTCCCGGTCATTCTACCACATATAAAAACATCCTGATATTTTCTTGTAGCTATACTGCATGTAAAATCTCACTTCACCTGCAGAAGAATTCCTGGAAATGTGAATTCTTTTCATAAGTTGCCTTGCACTACCTGCACAGGCTCCTTCCACTTTGCATCCGTGACATAACTCTGTGACATCATGGTGCTGATATTTGCGTGTTGTTTTAAATTTTGCGTATATGTAAGTATTTTTAGTGAAATTGTAGTATTTTTTGTATAATCTAACAAGAAATGTTTGAAAGAGACTATGCTCTGCCAGAAAAATAATATTAAAGAGTAAGTCTATTTGACATTGAGATAAAGGCCTAACTCGTTAAATTGATGAGATATCGCCAAGCTGACCATGGTTTTGGTAAAAAATTCCAAAAAGTTGCCAAACATTTTGGTCCTGTTCCTTTATAACTATAACTGGTATTGTAATTGAATAAATGTAATTGATCCCTACATGTAACTGTAACCATATCCAGCTGTCATACACCTTCCAGTAATTTTGAGAAGTTGAAGGTACTAGAGATTTCTCAAGGCCAGAGAAAACTATATAAGAGCATCAGTTTCTCAGTTGTTTAGTCCAGCGTGAGTTTGGAGTATTGAGAAATCTCTGTAGTAGCTTTGCTGTTTAGATGCACTTTGCATTGTGCTGTGTTTAACATTCTTAGTAGATTGAACTGCTACTACTGATTATGCTGTGTGATCTTGAGGAGAGCTGTACAAGTATTTTTACGGAAAGTTTCATAACTGTAGAATGTTTCTTTTGGTGAAAATCAAGCTATCATCGGTTCTATATGCATTCAACCCACTACAGACTCATATGCATGCAGTAATATATATCACCTTTCTACTGAGTTTCATCATACTAATCACAGAAAGCCCTTTTCCATATCATGGTTGAACTTTGAAAAAAAATTAGCTGCTTAAGTTTTGCACACTAGTGTATGTGTAAAAGAATGATTTTTTCCCCTATTAAAATGTAAATATGAGCCAATTTCTTTTATCAAGACACATATTAAAGCTTAATCATTATTCTGTATGATAACTATACAGTATAATATGGCTTTTTCTATTTCATTTATATTCTTGATTTGAACAACCATGAAATAGAATAATGTAGAATCTTCCGCTGAATTTCTTGATTTTAAAAACTCTTGTCATATTATTATAGGATTCAAACAAAATCATATATTTTACTTACATGGGAAGGTGGACTGCTTCTCAAAACTGACCGCAAAATTGGAATTCTGTACATACGATTAGCACATAAAATATGGAAATTGGTCATTGCACATGTTGCATAATGGACAGGCGTTGGAATCTATATGTGTAGTGCTATGTAATGTGTTTCCTGAGAATGATCAGTACTCAGATGGTCAAAAATGGTAATTAGAAGATTTGAAGAGTAGTAGAATGGTAATTAGTAGATTTGAGGTAGTCAGTATGCAAACACAAATAGAGGTAACCCAAGATCCGAATATCGCTCAGAGTCTCATATCAAAAACTTGGAACTGCTTTTTAATAAATCAGTTTGTCAAGGGTGTGATCAAGAGCAGCAGTTGCATTCGAAAGCCATTTTCTGTCATTTTGGACTAATGACAGGAAATGGCTTTCAGATGCAATTGTTGCTCTTGATTAGACTAATTTGTCATGTAATAAGAGTATTGGTTTTAGATTTTCAGGCTGCCACTGAAACTCATATCAGCTATTCTACTGCTCCATAAAGGCTTTTAATTTGGATTTTATGCAAGGAAATGATATATATGTCCCTTCTGCTCATCTTCCAAAGGGGTTCATTTAAAGTTGTATCATCACAGTTCTTCAGAGAGGAATGGGACTGTGTACTGTTTTCTGATGAGTAGATAATAGTCTGAGCTATGATTCTAGATCTATTTTGATGTGGAGGGAACATGTAATTTGCCTTCCCTTGTACATGGAAGATTTCGAACTACTTCATGGTTTGGAATAGAATTGTCAAAAATAAGCTATGTCGAGCTGCATGTCATTGATAAGCAAACTAGGAATGAATAAAAATTATAATCCTCTCTAATACAACAATCTACATACAGTGCAGGTGATCATCCTAGAGAGGTGTATATCAGTAGTAGTAGTGTTTGTTTATGTTCCCAGAAATATTGGTCATGATAGAGCTTATGGCATTTCATCAAATGAATATAATAATGCATAATATTCTCGGATAAATTCACGAAAATCAGATGAAGAGGAATCAAAATGCTCATGCCATAATATTTTAATTTGATCGATATCATAAAAAGGGGAATAATTACAAAATACTTTTGTCTCAAAAAAGAAAACAATGCTAATAAATAGATTACTTCTTAGTTTACATATTCGTAATTTTTTTTTTAAATTGTATTAATATTCTACTTTAGAATAATAACTATTATGTTTCGTATCTGTTGTTATTGCCGAACCCGGTGTAGTGATAAAGTACTCTTTAACTACCATACTGATTGGCTCTTGTACGAATCTTGGAGAAGGTTTGTATGTCTGTAAGTGTATAGTGTCTGTGGGGCAAGGAGAAACTTAAAATACATGGTGAGCCGAAAGTACACTTGAGAGGTTGGTGGGAAACTCTCAGACTGTCCCTCAGTATGTTTTCCTTAAAAACTGGGGTGGAAACTTAACAGTTAGCAAGGCCCACCAATATCTCATATATACCTAGGAATGCAGGTGCTGACCTTACTTTATCCTGTACCTGTTTCATGTTTGTACAAGTGAGAACATATGGAATAAATCTACCTTTCGGAATTATTTTTGTCTCTTTTGAAAATATCCACAAAACATATCGTAGACAAATTAATGTAACTATAAGATTATTATACTGATAAGTGGGTTTTTTTCCCCCTTAATCATCATCAAACAATTTTATAGATTGCTTGCATATGCTGCATTATGAGCTCTTGGGGAAAGACTAGCTTTCCATCCTGCTTCCTTCTCCACAGTTTAAAACTTGAATTACAACCCCAATATTTTTTACTTAAAATTATTTCATGCATTACAAGAAAGCTTTCCTGAAGGCAAACTAAAATAGAGCACTGAAGGTTAATTTTGCTTACAAAAATCATGAGAAAACTAAAAAAAAATTTATAACCTACTGCTAGTAGTTAACAGCATATCTAAAGTAGCTATGGGAACAGTGAAAGCCGGTTTGTTCTCTTCCATGTAAAGAAGAGACAACCCGCCAAGCTCTTAACATTTGTGCAAAAACCTGTCTATACTCCAATGGTGCAAAGTTTCAAAAGAGGTAAAGTGATGTTTCCTTTAATGCTTTTGAGAGTTAGATAAAAACACACGTGAAAAATAATAATGCCTAAAATTTTGGGGAACTAGTCTAAATCCTCTAGTCCACTGACAATCTGCCATTGTTACATGCATAATCATAAATTAATACTGGAAAGTACTAACCACTTTCATTTTACAGCAGACCTTATCTCATCACAGTTTTCTTACCTACAATTTTATTGTGTTAGCCAAATCGCTTTTATAATTTTGATTTTTTTTCTTTTAATTTATGTTAGATGACAACAAAATTATCCTTGCTTTTGTACAATGCCTTCCTAGTGTAAGCAAAATACCCCATTGTAACTTAACACTTTTTAAGGGCAAACTAGATGACAATATTTGCTTTCCTCCTCTTCATTGGAAATGGCTGCATATGCTTTATGAAATCTCTCGGTCATTGTTGGATCTTGTATCTAGTAACCAACAAAAAATTTACATTTATCATTTATTCTATTTTTCATGTAATTTGATTTTGCATAATTTTTATTTCAGAAATCAGAGCAAATGGTTCTCTGAGAAGCCATCTGATTACTGAGAAGGAAAAAGAAAAAGAAACATAGCCTCTGTTCCTGAGTTTAGACTGTATTGAAAAAAGTAATTTTTATATGCAACTTCTTCCAAACTACACAAATAAACCTTTATTTAAAGGTTTTTTAAGTCTTCCAAGTACTCCTAGAAAGAACGAAAATCAACATTTTTAAGATTTTAGAATTGCAGAATGAAGAGATTTTCCTTTGGAAGGAGAGATTTGCTAAAAGGATATATAAATTATTAATACTAAAGAACGTCCAGTCCCAATTACTATGTTTGAAGCTGTTTGCAAGAACTAATGACTTTTTGATGATAATTTTAATCAAATTATCATTAGAAAATAATTTTTTCACAGAATTTAGTTTAGTATATCTCTTTGTAATTAATAGCAGAACTTGCTTAAATACTGGCTATTTATGTTACTCAGTTCTGGAAGATTTGATATTGCTTTTTTTTGCATGTTTTGAGAGATTTATTGTAACAAATATGCTTCATACTTTATGAAATCAGAATCATATACTTCATTGAAAAATCACTTTTTATGTGCATTTAATGAAATTTTTTCCTGTGTGCATTTAACAATTTTCAATTTTGTTTTTGCATATTACACAATGAAAATGCACAGAGGACAAATAGCATAGCAAAATCACAGCATGTGTAAAAATAATGGAAAAATATTATGTACACACTATTTACTGAGTGTATATGAAGACAAAGTTTGTGATTTTTCTTCCAAGTATGTAATAGATTGTGATTTTTCCTTAATATTCAATTTCTTATGAAAGATATATGTATGTGAATCCATATGTAGAGTAATTTCAGTGGATCAACAATTGCTCTTCATGAATCTAAGCAAGAACAACATTCAAATATGGTTTGATTCAATATTTTTTGCATTCCAGAATGTGCAATTTTAATTTTGTAAAATATTTTATCAAAATTTTGGATGTTATAGTCTGTGCTCTCTAAATATTATATTATTTATATTTGTATAAAGTTTTTAAAGAATGCATATTTATGTAGAACAGTGCATTTTATGAATTTATTAAAATTTTCTCAATGAAAAATATGGTGTATTCTCAATTTAAAGAATTATCTTTATTAACATTTTATGACTTTACCTTCAGTTTTATTAAAAAAGAGAAAGAAAATTACTAGAAATTAATTTTGTTTTAATAAAATGTGAATATATATAAGAAATTCATTATGAATAATTTTATATTGCAAACATTGAGATTTAAGATATTTTTTTCATATTGTAATGTTTTAAATTTTGTAAAAGTATTCCTTTATTCTACATAAATTGTTCCTTCAGTAAGCAGAATTTTTAAATAAATAAAAAGGATTCTTAAACATATATATTTTTGTGATATATATGTATAGAAAATTTAAATATCTGTGATTTTGTTATTTTTTTAACATTTATATACAGAAGAAATGCCTGTGATTCCAAACTCTTTTATACTGTTGTGATTTGTATATAGGAAAAAATATTTTTTCAGCCTCCATCACTATAACTGAATTTTCAAATTCAGTCCAACTTATAACTGGAAAGTGCAAAATGAAAAGTTGCGGCATTACCTTTTGAAACTTTTACATTCATGTTATTTATGAACTGTGAATAGTCTAAGTTATTGAAATTATTTTATGTTGAAAAATATTGTAAATTGTTTTCTCTAATGAACTATAATTTTAAAGTATCAATAAAGTTTTTATAAAGTTAGTCAGATTTATGTTTCTCTGAAATATTCTTACAATGAGATCTCTGACAGCAAGCAAAACAATTATTGATAATTAGAAAAATTTGCTCCTCTCCGCTTTTTTGTAGTGATAGTCTCCCTCCCTTCAAAAATACACCTTGTCAATATAACAAATAAGGCACATAAGTTAACTAAAATATTTATTTTACAAGTCAATCTTATTATAAGATAAATATATTTACATCTCTATTACAATTCTCGTTGTTTTAAGCATCTAATGGAATCTGAAAGAAAAGGGAAAAAACTTTTATTCACAAAAAATTGGGGTAGACAGAATACATTTTTCAACTGAAAGCAGTTGAAATAATAATTATGTGTGGCAAAACCAGTTTAAAATTTTTCAGCTATACTCCATCAAAAGTCATTGGTTAGCTATCTGCCAAGCTACAGGAATAATGCAAACAAATGGGCACTTTGTCTTGAAGAATGCCTGCAATTGCCATAACAATACAAAATGAAGATCTGGTTTTCTATTAATAATACCAACATTTAAAAAAAAACTGTGTCGACTAGTTAGTTTTCAATCAATGTCCAATGGTGTAATTATATTAATTGTCTGTAACTAAAACTGTGTATAGGTTAGAGCATGATATATGCATATTAAGTGACTGATAAAGTGTTCTACAACTGATGCGTATTGTAATACAGGTGTGTAATATTTTGTAAAGTTAATGCAGTTATTGATGGTAATCAGTATTCATCAGCATAGATTCCAACTATTACAGATTTTCTGTAGTTTCTGTGGAAATTCATTAAAAACTATAAGCTATGGAAAGGAATTACAGATTTTACACAAAGACAATAAAGGAAATGGGTATGCTAAATGGAACCAACTTATTAATGTGATGATTAGCAAATGCTCATGGTATTATGTTGAGTTTGTTTATGGTTTTTAAGAGCAGCCAATTGTATATCTGAAAACTCTGATCATTAATCTTTCAGTCAAACTCCCTGCAACAAAGGGCTGGTTTACTAAACAGGTCATTCAGCCAAAGAACTTTTGCTCCATTTGTTTAGTTTATGATAAGAAAACACAGCAGCTCCCAAGTTATGTTTAAATTTTGTGGGGGGGGGGGTGCGTGTGTGTATTATGCCTTTAACTAAGGCTAAAATTATCAAACCAGAAATTTTATAATTCATATTCTATAGTTTCCATAAATTATGCTTATTGTACTGTATGCAACAAAGACTTTAGTTGCACATGGTGGAAAAAATGTTTGTAAATGGCATGTATTTTCTCACAAGCGTAAAGAAATGTTTCCAGTAAAATCAAAAGAATATCAGATTTCTTCATAAAAGACGATGAAACAGATGTTATAAAATCCAAATGCTATTCGATTTTAGATTAAACATAACCTTCCAATTTCAATTTTGGACCATCCAAAACAGTTTTTAATGATTCTACAGTAGCAAAAAATTTTGCTAAACACACCAAAAGTGCTGCAACTGTAAACACTTGTGTTATGTACTGTTCCTGATATTGTAAAATCAGTAATTTCATTAATTAAAGCAATGCATCATTTGATTTAATTAATTTGATTTAATGAAAATAACTGTACTCTGATTATGACATTATATAGCAAAGAAAAAGATTATATAAATTAGATTAAATGCATAATTGATATAGATTATATATATTTTAACTATATAAATGAATATTTTATAAGCAAAGGTTTAGAATCAAAAACCTGCATATCATCTTCTCTACACAAAGCTGGGATGCTGGGAAATTTTAAGGATGTAGTATCATTTATCAAAATGCATTAACTAGCTATAATTATCCATGGTTGTTCTTGCCACCTTTTGCATATAAATGTAAAAAAGCTACTGAAAAATTAATTGGATCAGAAACAGACATGCAATTAACAAATATATATTTTTGTTTTGAAAAAATGTTTGAAATGAAGGACAGCTTCAAACTGCCTCAACAAATTTTAGGACAGAATGTTTATAAAATTTTGTCTCAAATCTCATAAATTTTGAAATACTGCAGTGCTAGTCAATAACAAGAACTCTGAAATAGTGGGATGCTCTGATTAATTTTTGGGTGCTTGGGTAAATGTGCATTCATGAGTAACAGATAAATTTTTAATCAGCTTATTGTGATGCTTGCAGCTTTAATAATACCTTATTCTTTTTTTTCGGCCGGCACTTACCTTTTTGACATTGACCACTTCTAAGGCCGAAAGTGGTGAAAATTTATTGTGGAGGCACCTAATAGGCAGCCACTGTTACCTCCTATGAAGGGACAGACAATTTACATCCATGCCTTCTCCAGGATTCGAACCCGGGCCCTTCGGTATAGCAGTTGGTTCCCCTAACCACAATACCGTCTGGGCAGCTTATTATATTCAAATATAGCCTGTGAAAGGATTTGTTGTATTATCAAAATGAATCAGACTGAATTTCAACCAAATTTAGGTACAAAAATTCTTGAAGCAGTTCTCACTGATAAACATGCAGGCAAATGAAGAACGGTGTTATAGAAAATGATTTCCAATTCAGAACTTCAGATTGCTAAACACATTATGTATAAATCTTTGCATTCAATATTTTATACATAAATTATAAGTATTCTTGATAATTATGTATATTTTTTGTATATCTAGAATTTTTGATTTATTCGTTTTACTTTACTTGTGTCTGTAGAATCTCAAAACCTCAAACAGTGTATGATTTATGGATTCGTTTTTAGTGTTAATACTTTCTCTTTAATTTTATACATAAGACATAATTTCTCGTTCAGTTACGGAGTTCCACTGTTCAAATTGCAGTGTCAAGAATTCTCACGAAACTGTCAATCGAAATCTTTTCATACTCAGACATATCTTTGTCACTTTCTTCACTATTGATAGCAATATTTTCTGGATTTAAAACCATTTCAATGCCCATTATTATTTTGCCAACTTTGTATTTTCTTATCCCGAATTGCACCAAGGCTGATATAGAAGGCAAGTACCCAATATGCTTTCAATTTCAGATAGTACTACAGCTCCAGAATTAGAAACTCTTTTTGACATAAATGAAAATTCAAACTTTAATTAACTGGATCAAATTAGGAAGTTAAAGAAGAGCACAATTTGCAATGTTAACTGAACTTAAGTTATTCATAATAGTATACTTCTCCTCCCCGCTACTATGCCAACAAAAGAAAACTAAGAACAAAATCTCAGTCTAAATAAATATATTTTGGTGCTTCACTTACTGTATAGAGCAGATAGAAATGTTCTTCGCCTCCTACACAATCACTCGGGCCAAAAGAGTAGTCATGGCTAACATGAATCAATGTTGCAATTCCTTAGACACCAAAATAAGAAGCTAATAAAAACATGGTGTCATCTTCCATGTGTTTAAAGTAAAAACAAATTATTTTAATATTGGGCATTACTTATAAAGTTGGACTCACAACCTTATTGCTTACATATTTCTCCCAATTCTGTGCTTCTGGTTATATATACTCTAACATCTCTAATCTTTGTTTGGTAATTAATTTCATCCCTTTTGTACCATTAGCTGATTTAATAGTATCTTTTTTTTTCATAATTGTAGGCACCTCTGTACCTGATATATGGATATGCAATAGCCAAGTTCTAGATATGCATGCCATCTTTATACTTTTCAATGATCCCTTTTTCACTTCCATGGTGATCGTAGCAATTTGATCTGTTGCATGACTCTTATCCTTAACTTTCCTAAAACTCACTGGTAATGAAATTGCAGAACATTTACAGGGAAAAAAAAAGCATGAAAATTTAGAGTTACAGCGCAAGTGCTCCTGAGCAGTTAACAGCGTTATTTCAAAAGAGTTAAACAAGGGTAATTTGTGCAGTCATAATTCATCGAATTTGAGTCATATGCCAAACAAAAATTTCCACGTCCAAACAAGACATACAGGGTATCCCATAAATAGCACCCAAACTCTGCACAGCCAGCTTCCTTGTTGAGATTACATAAAAAATGCCCAAAGAACTGTACCTGTACGATCCATACTTTATGAGAAAAAAAAAACATCACAACGGGTGTAATGAAAAACACTTTATTTGACAAATCAACAGCAGTATTTATAATGGCAGGTGTTCAAAGTGTCTGTCATGCATATCGAGGCAGGTTTCAGCATGCCGTGGAATGATGAGTGCACACATCACAGCAGCACAGTGTCTACCGAAGTACAAGCAGAATGCAGATGAGTCCATTTGTATACTCACTACATCTTAACACACCAATTCCTCGAGATGGCCCCACAGCAAAAAATTCAACACTGTGAGATCTGGCAATCGTGGTGGTCATGGAACCAGATCCCCCACATCCAATCCAGCAGCCTAAGTATACCATATCCAGCCAATCATGAACAGAAGCGATAAAATGTGCCAAAGCTTCTTCATGCTAGAACCATCGGCAATATGATATCATACTTATTATTTATGTCGAAAACTATGGATCGCACAGGTACAGTTCTTTGGGCATTTTTTATGTAATCACAATGAGGAATATGGCTGTGCAGAGTTTGGGCGCTACTTATGGAACACCCTGTATACTAAATGAAACGTATTTCAAAGCAGACATATACCGAGATACCACTGTATATCTGTCAAGTGTGTTTGTATCAAATGAGCACTGGGAAATATACATTCAATTCATAAAACATTAACTATCACTTTTCTGTGAAGTATTTAATCATATTTGACAGTATTTTAAATCAAATATTTAAAGCGAAAACTGTCCTGCCCTCATTCTGGCATTTATATGCAGTATTTACAGGACTGTAAACTTTTTTTTTTTCTGGTGTGTGTGTGTGCATAAGCTACTACCGCTCCTGAATAAATCAATGTTTTCTCCCTTCACTTCAATGAGCATATTGTTATAATATCTTATAAAATCCATAGACTTCACTGTATCTTAGAAATTGACAGACAGGAAGATTTGAAAGAATGTGCATTCAGCCCTTAGCAAGTGTTATAACTGTACAAAACATATGAGCTTTAATTTACTCTTCAAATGCCCTTGTGCAAAGCTGATTCTCAGAGTTTGCCATTAACCACAACTTCCAAAAGCATTCTGAATTCTAGTGAAATAGTAGGCTTGATTTGTTTCTGGAATTTTCTGAAATGTTATATTATGATTAACTGAATGATAAAAATCATCCAAGGTTCACTTCTAACATATGAAGTAATAAAATTAATGTTGAGTAACTCTCAATTTCAAATTGAGTTCAATTTTTCAATTGACTCTCATACATAAATGATACAAATTATTTGAATTTGTCTATTTTCAAAAGTACTCACCTTTTCAAGAGACAGAGAATTTTTTGGATGTCGATATCTGCCTTTGATCAAAGAATAGCAAACTAGAGTCATGACCATCACAAACATGAAATAGCTGGTATGCATGAGATGTAAATTCACAATTGAACGATCTTGCTGTAAATAAATACTTAATCAGCCAAATACTTTTAAAATAAAAATATATCTTCATCCCTACAAAAGTAAGAACTCATATTTTTAAGCATTTTATGCCATAAAGATAATATAAGAGTTTACTTACATATAAAAAATGCATTTAATTATTATTTGAAATAAGAATATATGCTAAAAATATTTGTTTTTAAATTTGTTAACATTATTTGTCACTTTTATGGAAAATTTGACAGTCCTCATAAACTAAACATTTATTGCATTGCTTTATAATAATTCTATTTTGTTTTATATTATTCTGCTTTAATAACTACAAAAATATTCAATTTCTTCATTCTACACATATCTGACAACAGATAAAATATGACTAATATACATATGTTCTAACAAACTAATTATTGTTAATAAAGACACATAATGCAAAACTATAATAACTCAACAAATCTATAATTAAGTAGAATGAAATCTCATGTAGCCAATCTCAAAAGTTAGAACATTCATAAAATAATTTTACTTCAAGCACTCATAAAAAACAATGCATGTACAATATTTATGGGAAGATGAAAGAATATAAAATGTGCCTCAAGATGTAGTGTTTGGGATATGTAAAATTAAACACTGCTTTTACTACAGCCCTCCACAAAAAGTAACTGTTAAGTTCATTGAAATACGAAAGTGACAAGTAAAGATCATAACAATAAGATCTCTAATACAGAAATGAGAAAAATGAATAGTAACATAAAAGAAGACTCCGTTTTTTAACAGGAATATTCATGAGTATGGTGGCAAAGACAAGAAAGGAAGACTGAGATGCTGAATGATACATACAAGGAGCATAAACTTGAGTTTGTGGTCTTGTGATTAATCTCTATGAACAGGAATACCCAAGACTAGAGAGAAAGGTAAGAAGATAAAAATAATAACAAGCTGAAATCATCAATACTAGATACGCTTGAACAGCCATTTACAATGAGAAGGAATTTCATAAAAAAATGTGAAACTAAAAATTTCTATGATACACAAATACATAATATGATCACGGTTGTCCATGATTATTTTGATAACATTAAATGATAGGGGGAAAAATCCTTCAAAACTAATGCAATGTAACTAATTTAATATAACATAACTAAACACATAAATAGATATTTTCACAGAATTTTAATTAAAAAAATTCAAAAAAAATTTTTGAGAACTGTGTCTTTCAGAAATTGTTTGACCAATGCTACATCCCTGATCTTAATACTCAGACAGCATCTCTCATTTACTAGAAAAAAACATGCAAATGTAAAATTTAAAAATAGGGGCAAGTTATCGGAGGAAAAACTGTGCAGATTTTTTTTTTTTTTTTTTGGCTCCTTAAGAAAAAGCATCCTCAAAATCATTTGAGTTATTCAAAACTTAAGCTAAACTAAGATTACTTTTTTGCTGAATTTTAAAAAGTTGACTAAAATCGAAACAAGCTGTTTTGCAACACAATCCCTTACTTGAATTTTTCTGACACTTAGTAATTTTTAAAATCAATTTCAACCTTATTTGGTTACTTATATCTCTTATTTAGCAACTTTACTTCAGTTAAAAATCTTTCTATATTACTCTGATAATGTTAACCAAATGGATAATCAAAGTAAGTGATGTATTTTCCATGTTTTCGTATATAAACCGGATGGACTTTGGCAATTTGATAACTATAACCAAATGATAACACTAATTGGGATCATATTAAGCAGTGTCTACTGTATGTGAGAGGTATCTTTTAAATAAAAAAACACATAAGACAAAAATCAAGTTAATAATGTTTCAATACACCTTTTACAGGAGCATATAAAAATAAAAAAATATATATACTATATTAAATTTAAAACAATGTATAAAAGAAATTAAACAAATAAAAAAGAAACAGTTTTTCACAGACGATTCAACGGCATTTACCTGATGCACATGCGCTATTCGTAAACATTCTTCTCTGTCTGAGACAGACTAATGACAATATTTGCTGCTAATACAAAACACTTATTTCCTTGAATTTCATTAGAGATATATTTCACATTTAATTAATTCATTTCTCACATCATGGCAAGGCAAAAATACATAAAAACTCAAAATATCTTTATTAAAAATTGAAAGATATAAAAAAACATAAAACAGCAGAATACAATTTAAACAATTAAAATTAAGAGTTCCTGCGTAAATACAAGCAATTTGACCAACTGGCAAGAAGATAGATTTTTCGGTGCACAAAACTAAAAATTTCCTTTTGGTCCCACTTAGGAAAAAGTCACTGAAGGTGCAGAAAGACTTAATTCACTATTCTGCTAAGTTTCAAATGTAAACAAATATGGCTGCTATGGTAAGAAAAATGAGGCTTAGCTGCACTTAAACAACTTTTAAATTGTTAATAATTCTACAACTATTGCATGCAGATTAACTAAAAGCATAGAAACCTTAACCAGATGATAAGAACAACATAATTCAATCATTTGTAATGCAAAAAATATGCAATTTACCAACATATAAGAATAAAAAAACTGAGCTCATAGAACCAAGCAACAGAGTGGGTATATATATAAAACAATTTTTTTAAAAACAAAATATAAACATGTCTATTATTTTTCCGCATTAAGCTGCTTGAAAAATTATCATTAAAGACATAAAGTAGGAAATTTAAAACTAATTTTTCACAAAGACAAAATTGAAATTCATAATTAATAAATTAAAAAAAATCCATGAAATGTTACATAGAATGTAAAAAATGTTAAAGTCCAAACCTTTCAAACAAGCAATACCCCAATTCAATAAATTAATGAAATTTAAAGATAAATGAACAAAAACAGAAAAGAAATTCAATCAACTTCAATTCCATTTCGTCAGGGAGAGGAACATTAAAATCAACTGAAATCTCTCTTCTACAAAAATCCTTGCTTTTCTGCATCCAGAACTAGCCGATGAACCATTTTGATGTATTTTAATTATATTAGTTCATCCAAAAATTCTGGCTCTTCCCCAAAACAGGGGGAAAACAAAGTAAATTCAAATTAGAATCTTGAACCTTAAATAAAGAGAATTCTGTTTTATTTAAAGAATTGAAAATGACAGTGAAAAAATAAAGTACTTCAGTGAAAATTTTAACTCAAAATTTTTACCTTTAATCACATAGCAAATAATCCAGAGAATTTAAAACATTACATAACTTTCGTGAAAAGACTTGATTAAAACTCACAAGAAGTAATTAAAAATTTTGAGCACATTCAATAGATTCTATTTGAAACTAATAATAACTTTATAGTATGGACCTACAGATTTGCCATTTTGGTTACATTGGCGAAATTAGAAAACCCTGGCAAGAAAGTAATCATTCAAAAGGCTAAAATTTTGGATCGAAAGATCGAATTTTGAAATCAAAAAAACTTTTAAACTTCAAAGAAAATTTTAATTTTTGACAAAGAAAAAAATTACTTTATTAATTGAATGAAATTTAAGTAAATTCTGACTCTTTTAAAACAAAAATGGGAATAAAGAAAATCATTCAGTGTAAAACTTTAATTAAAATTTTAAATCAAAAATTTTTTTAAAATTAGACTCCAAAAAGTGCACAAATAATGGTAAAAAAGTTACTAATATAAGTATAGTAAAATCCATAATGTTGAATTTTAGATTTCTTTAAATTGTTATTTAAAATTACATAAAAAGGTTGAAAAAAAAGTAAAAGAACTATAGTTAGAAAAGTAAAATCTTCACGTCATGGGCCTATCATGGGGACTTTAAATATATATAAAACCCTTAATTAATACAATAGTAATTAAGAGCAAAAATAAAAAATATAAAAAATCCTATAAACTCTTTAAAACATCCTTCTTTATCCTTCTCTTTTGGAGCTTACAGATTAAAAAATTCATACTTTTAAGAAGTATTATAGGGTGTATACTTCAGCTTTCTTTAAAAGACTGTTAATGAATTTTAAAGGAATTTCATTATCTTTTAAAATATTGGTAAGAATCAGAATTTCTTCTTTTCGTTTCTATTTCGGTGCAAACTTTTTTAATTCTGTTAATGTGGCTAATAATAGTATTTGCAAAACCTTTTTTGATATGTTGGAGTTCCAATTTACCAGTAGAAAAATTAAAATCTTTTTTATCAAAAAGTTTAATTTCTTTTAGATTATGAATACTTAGATCAAGATAAACTATTTCTGTTCAGTTATTATTGGTCTTATTTAGTTTTAAGACAATTTAAGTAGATGTTTCTGTTTTCGATGAGATTAAAATTGTGGACAGTAATAATGTCATCAATATATCTATAAGTATGTTCAAATTTATTGAAATCGTTATCAGAAAGGCTCTTGAGGAATTTGAATTCTTTAGAAAATACAAATAAATTACAAGTATGAGTGGTATATGAGCTTCCCATTGGAATTCCTTGTTTTTGCAGGTAAAGTAAGTTTGAATGCTTAATATAGTTATTGTATAGCGAAAAATGTAGAAATTCTTTCCATTTTTGTAAATCCAGAATATGAAGTATTTCAAGAAAAAATTCTGTCATTTCTAAAAGACTTTCGTACATTTCTTGGAATGGCAAAAACATGTAGAGGTTTTCAAAGTCATAGTAGTTAATATCATAAATTTTAAGATTTTTAACTTCTTCATTGATTTTCAAGTTGTCGTTAATAATCCAGCAAAAGTTTCTGTCTTCTTTAACTTTTTCAAAAACTATATTACAAATAGTTAAGTAGAGTGGTAAAAATATTATCAAAATTCTTCTTGAAGTTTCTGGCACTATTGGATATAAATCTAAATTTTACTGGATTTTAAAGAAATTTTGGTAAGGCAAAGACTGGAAAATATGTTTTGTTTGAAACATTTCGGTTTTAACACGTTTTACATTCTTTGTAACATTTAATGGATTTTTTTAAAATTTATTACTTATGAAGTTCAATTTTGTCTTTGTGAAAAATTAGTTCTAAATTTCTTACTTTATATATATACACTTTTAGCTCAGTTGATCACAACCAAAAAGGGAGGTGTACAACTACATGTTATAGCAATCCTATATACGAAATTTCAACATTCTGAGGCTACTCTGTTTTGAGTTACGCAAACTACGTATATACATATATATGGACAGACACCATGAGAAAACTCTTCTGAATCCATTTTAAATCACTTCTATAATTCGTTTGGGAAAAAAGAGTCTTTTATTCTGTCCTTACGTAAAGATGTCACACAAAAACATCATTAAATTGCATTCAATAGCAGTCAAAATGGATATTTTCACCGCTATCGAATGCAAATCAATGTTGAAATATGATACCCAGAAATTTTCGTGATTACCATGAAAAACTAATATCAATAACTAAAGAAAAATTATTGTGCTAATAAGAAAGGCTTGAAAGAAACAATCCAGCGTACTATTTAAGAAGCTGCACTGATAAATTTTTGCAGATCAAAAGTCAAAATTATGATTAAGTATCCAAATGTGATTGCCTATTAAAAATTCATTTGTTTCTCCTTTCAAACATATGATTCACTTTAGGACGAGAAATTTCAATACTGTTTCAGTTTGCCTATATATGTCAAACCACACTGACAGATAGGCTAAAATTTTCACAAGAATTCAAATCAAAGATCGGATTTTTAAGAACTGAGCAAAGAATTTTTCTGACATGTGAGAAAATAACTTTAGAATTGAACTTTTGGAGAATCTAAGCAATTTCATTGTTGACAGAAAGAATAATTTTGATTTTTTCCCCTTTCTTGAGACTTAATATATTTTTTAGTATAAATATCTATTAAAACATGTTTTGAAACTGTTACGTTTCCTTTTTTGTATGCTTAAGACTCATGATTATATACGCAAGCTAAGAATAAAATACATGTAATATTTACCAAAACTCAGCATTTCGAACAGATAGGTCCAAAACTGTGTAAATGCTTAATTTTCTTAATCAAGCTTGATTTTAAGATAAATACTTTAATCAAGTTTGTTAAATTTACAACAAGGAGAATAAAATAAATATTAAATTTATACAACCTTTTTTTTTTTTTTTTTTTTTTTTTTTTTTTTTTACGATTAACACATTTTCAGTTTCTTCGAAAGCTGGTAGCTGCAATATGAATTTTTTTATTTTTTTAAAAAATTGCTCTATTTTAGCAGCAAAACATAATGGATGTAGCAGAAAATAGAAGGAGAACCCTCTTTTTTGTAAAATATACATAAAGATCATTTTTAATTCTTCGGTGTTAAACATTCTATTTCACAATAATTTCTACATGTGGTGCAATATATTTCTAATTAGTATATACCTCATATTTCATTAAATTCATCACAAGTTATGTTGGCCTCATAATTCAATATAAAATTTTATAACTTATTACTTAAAAAACTATTTGCACAATGCATTAGGAACAAACATTACATTTTACCACCTTATAGACAAGTTTCAATCGCACAAACATGTTCACTATTTACTAGACAGTTGTCTTGTTTCTTTTCCATGCAAAATCATGTCACTCTGCCACATAAAAAATATCTTGTTTTTACTACTATGCATATCGTGCTCGCAAAATTTGCATATCAAAATACTTGATGAAAAACTAATTATTTGAAATCTGTTTCCATTGGAAATTGATTTTCTGCCACAAACAATGATGAAGCCTTTCAATAATGTTTCTCTTGTGATCATAAAAGATCTTCAGCTATAAGAAATAATCCTAATAATCTTGTCCTCATCATATTTCATCTCCCCATCAGTTACAAAATTGCTCAGATTCTCCACATATTTAATTTTCAAGTTATTTTTTAAAACAGTAAAATTCCTTGTTCAATTCTTAAAGATCCCATTTCTGATTTTAATTCTTGTGGAATTTTAGCTTAATGAAGTTTGTCATATGTGTGGTTTTGTCAGTGTTGTTTGACATATATCAGCCAAACTGAAGGAGAGTTAAAAACTTCTCATTAAAAAATGTAGATAAAATGGGAATTGCATGCTAGAAAACAAGAAATAACAAAATTTTGTTAGCTAATCACAATTGGACACTTGGTCATAATTTTGATTTTCAGTCTAAAAAAAGTATCCATAAAGCTCCAATTAGTAAATTGGATTTATTTCAAATCTTCCACATTAACAAAAATTTTTCTTCTTTATTTCATGACATTAACTTTTCAATTCTTTCAAATCACTAACATCTTAGTTTTTTCATCTTTCATAACTATTTCCCTCGACAGATCATGTTACATTTGTTTTCGCTTTTCTGTACTCGTTTCTTTTCATATAAAATTGTTTCCTGCTTATGTCTGATCGCTTTCAAAATTGATTTCAAAATCGTCACTAAAACAAGGTTGCCTTTCTGTAAATCTATACACTCTTTAGCACTAAATAAAGACAAAAATGTGATACTTGTGCATAAACCTTCTTGCTGTGTATCCTGGAAGCAGACTTTTGTTAGATAAATATGCGCAAATTTTACTAAAATATTGTCACATTTTTTTTTAATCTACATGCACACATTCTCAAATAAACACGCTCATAATTAAATGAATTGTCAGCTAAATGTACATGTCGGCTACATGTCCAACTGGCTAAATTCCGCGTCAGCTATGTTCTGTCGGTTAACTGTTTGTGTCGCCTGCATGTCCTGTTGACTAAGTGTTCATGACCAAATAATAATAAGGAAGTACCATGTTTCCTAATATAACATAAGAACCAAAGTTCAATCACATCCATTACATTACTTTAAAATTTAATTAATGCATTAAAACATCTTTTTTTAATTATCACACTCACTTGCAATTACAGAATTTTAACCAAGAAATAATGATGCTTACTAAGCTTAACATCTCGGTGAGCTTGGCATCAGGTGTATAGTCTAATTCTATACATACTGTTGACGCATCTTTTTTACTTAAGATTTGGGTCTCTGAAAAGAAAATAGGCTGAGCTTCTTGTTCAATATAATCTCCAGCTTTGCATCTTTCAGGACTTCTAATAATACATAAACAAAAAATAAGCATTTGCAAATGTACTATCAGTATTCATGAATGAAAGGTACAAAAGGTATTTATTGGTAAATAACAAATGTAAAAACATGCAGTCTATCAGATAGAAAATGTTAAATTAATGAATGATGATAAAATGATGCCACCATAAATAATGTAAATTCATGGTAACAAAAATCCTAAAAGAGGTTAAAAAATACAAACAATCAAGCCACTTAAATGCATAAAAAATTACGTTATTAGCACCTGCATATTATTAAGTAGTTTATTTACATAATATTTATGTAGTTAATACTGCAAAATAACACTGTTGCATGCATACAGGTACGTAATGGGTTGAATGCACACAGAACCAATGATAGCTTGATTTTAAAAAAAATTTTAGCACTGTTCTGGAACTTTCCACAAAAGTATTTGTACAGCTCTTCTCAGTATCACACCCCCAGAATCAGTAGTTACACTTCAAACTACCACGACATCAAACACAACGCGATGCAAGCTTGATTTAAAAAAAAAAAATTATTTTACCAGGAAATTCGTTACACTTCTGGAATCCACAAAAGAACTCTCACAGCTCTTCTCAGTATCACAGAACACAATCAGTAGTTACACTTCAAACTGCTATGAACGTTAACTACAACATGATGCAAAGTGCATCTAGAGACCTATCAATACTCTGAACTAAAAACTAGTTACATATAAGGGCCAGATATAATTACATATAGGGATCTATTAGTTATTCAATTACAGTACCAGTTACAGTTATACAGGGACCAGATTAAAATGTTGCCAAACAGTCACCTAGCTTGGCGACTTTTAGTGATTTCTGGTCAAATTTGCAACCAAAACCATCACCAGCTTGGTAATATCTTGGCAATTTAGCGAGACAGCCATTTATCCAGTATTAAATAGACTTGTCTCTGTAACCTTATTTTTCACTTTTTAAAGCATTTTATGTTACATATACAAAGGTTACTACAATTTCCCATTTAATTTCACTAAAATTATTCGCAAAAATACAAAATTTATAATAATACATTATCTCTATAATGGACAGAATTCAATGGCATATTTCCTCTTAAGGAGGAAATTAAATAAGTTTGCTTTCATTTATATAAAAATTACATATAAATATTGCATAATAGATTTTACACAGCAAAAGCAAACATCCTAATAATATTTTAACAAAACATTATGTGCTACATTTATTGAAAAATGTTAACTAGAATTACTTGACATTAAAATAAAGTAATTTAAATTTTTTAGCCTGAAAATTTAAGACTAACCTTTTCATATAGTAAGCATTATAAGTGTTTTACCATTAATTTATTATAGCGATAAAGAGAATTCTACCATTAACCCATCTGCCAATAAGAAAAAACCATATTTGGCGATTCATCATATTTCTAAGTGTGGTGAAATAACTTTGTACCTGATTAATAAATAAGTAACAAAACAAAAATTTATAATATAGTGAGTGCCTTGTAAAATAAGTGCAATCCTATCAAGGATGGTGTGCTTCATGGAAATCATTTGTTATATAGGCCATCACAGAAATAATTTTTTTTCCATTACTGAGCCAGACTGTAAATTGCAAAGTTACACAAACGAATTCAAAGAATATTTAAAACACCATTGGGAATGCTCAACATTTACTATAATTTATTAATGATAAAGTAATACTTTTCTTTTTTGGGGGGGGGGATTCCAAGTCTCAAGTTGTCTAGTGATTATTAAAAACCTTTCCTTCTTTATGAACTTAATTATTTTTAATCAGTTACTATTGAAGAGGATTTTCTCCCAAAATAATTGATAAAGCCTTTTAAAAATATTTATCTCGCCATACAAAAAGGTATTTCACTACTAGAAATAATTATAATAACACTGTTATTAAGCCATAACATCAGCTACTCCAGAAATTCAACTTTCAGGTCGTTTCCTCCCTTATCAGTAAAATTCACTGCCTGATTCTTAAAGATCCTATCGCTCATTTTAATTCTATCGGAACTGATAGCATATCTAGCACTGTAGTTTGTCATACAATAAATCCAACTACAACAGCATTACAGAACACGAACGTTACGTTCGACAAAAGCAGGTAAACAAATCTTCAATAGCCAATAAATAGTTGGATACTTGATATAATTTTGACTTTGGTTCTTCAAAAATTATCCCTAATGCTTCTTCAGTAAGTAAGTTGGCTGTCTATGAAGCTTTTCAAATTCAAAAAAGTTTACCATCTTTAATTTATAACATTAATTCCAAGCCAATTCCAATACTTCCAGAATTTTAAATGTGATAGTGTTTCATTATTATTTTACTTGATAGATGGTGCTACACACATCTCACTTTGCTCCAAACACCCCCCTTTGATATAAAAGTGGTTGTTGGCCCTCTCAATACTTTTTTTTTATCTCCTGAAGAAGACTGACTTATGCTTGATCATCCTCAAAATCAATAGAGTCATATTCAGAATCTACGCTAAAATAAGGTTGCTTTTTTTGGCCTTGTTCAAAATTTAATTTTGCCATGTTTACATACATTCATTTTCTCTACTTCAACACCACACAACAAAATCAAAAAGGAATAAAAACTGAATTCCATATTTGCTGGGTTGATAATATATGATATTTGCATGTGGTTAATAATACGGGACTCAGCCTGTCATGAGGATCATTTTTCAGCCTGTATGTGCATTCAATATGCGAAATGTTTAGTATGTAAGGAAGGCATTTACACTATGAAGCACTGTAATTTTAAAAATGTTTGTTTCTAAAAATGCAATAATATTATTACAAGATACAAAATGAAAATTCCTAATAATAAACAGAATGTTTTTACTCACTTTGTTTCAGGAAGCAAATCAGCAGGCAAACTCATTATCAGACAAGCTTCATAAAGAGAATGACATTTAGCATCATCACAGCTGCTGTTATGCAATGGTCGAAAAGATAAAGAAATATTGAACAGCAAGGAAGAATATTTACCTGAAACATTCATCAAATACACATTTTACAAGAACATTTTTGAAAAAACAACAAATTGCTTAACTTCATAAGCTTTGCAAAACATTTAATAAAAGGAGATGCCTACACATACACATATATTTATATCTACTGCACAATGATAGGAGGAAAGTTATAGGAATATAAGACGATCAATTAAAATACTTCAGGCAAAGATATACCCAAAACATTTCTCTCAAATGAAATTTAACTGCAAATAATTTTTCAATGATGAAAGCAAAATATATATTTAAAAATCTGATATAAGCAAACATATTTAATACTGCCAGATGTATAAATATACTGCTAGGAAAAATTACAGGAAAATAACAACTATAAAAACTTACATAATTCAGGAATGATTTTCTTAGAACATGTTCTTTCTAAGAACATGGAATTTCAACAAAATCTTTATTTTGTCAATCCTGACAAATTGACAATCTGATATCTCAAATACAAAATTCAATATTTCTGCACAAAATAATTTTAAATAATATAAAGTCAGGAGAAAAGGATGTTACAACTTTTTAGAGGTACACAGAAAAAATTAATACAGTATGTGATCATCCCTAACTGAAATGCAAATTTTACAGTGAGTTTCCATGGTGCGGACATTATTCAGGAGTTCCTGCTGTAACACAGAGCATATTCATAGTAAAATGCATTCAATGAATAGTGCTTTGAATCTCCTAAAAAGTGCTAGGTTGAGACTGCAGTGATGCAAATTGGCATCCTAGTGAGTCACACAGTTTATCAGATTTCTTCATCCTCAAGATTAATCTGCCACTAGCACAGCATGATGATCATGATAGTGAGAATAATCCTTCATTAAGAGGAAGTTATAACTGATTGCGTTCATAAACAGCTTGACATTAGGATAAAAAAAGTCATCTTGGTATAATTCAGCATTCACAATTCCACTTGTAAAAATATGTAGGTAACACAACCACTGAAAATGATGCCTGCCCATACCATAATTCCACCACTTTTGTACTGTTGCCTTTCATGAATGTTTCAGACTAATTCCATATGTTTTATGCCTTCTACATCGTTACATCTTTAGAATTATTCATCAAATTAAAAAATAACCTTACTGGTAAAGAAAACTCAGCTTCAGTCCATAATTCATTGTCATCTTCAATAACAATCATTTCTGCAATGCTAAAACTGAGAGCAAATTTTTCCTCTGCAGTGTGTTTTTGGAGGTTTGTGTCTTGAAATTAGAGAATGTTTCTTATTTTTTCCAATCATTCTCTTTTATTTTATATCAAGCTACAGACATGGGAAAAGAAAGAGACTAAAATACACCAGCATGGCGCCAAAAATGCATGGTATGATTTAATGGTAAAAATACCATGATATCATAATATTAATTTTCCTTATTTAAAATATTTTTGTAAATGGAAATATATGTTGGCAAAGTATAAAAATAAAGCCACTTCAAGACTTTTATGAACATAGGATATGTATGTGTATATAGTATGTTAAGTTTCTCTTTGACCATATTAATTTTCAGTTAAGATAATATATTTGAAGATTCATTAAGTTTACATGTACTTAATTTGGTAATTCCTTACCTGGGGAAGAAATGGCTAAACCTTCATATAGAAGGAACAAAAAATTTTCAATTTAGTTCCATCATTTCCTTTTTGACTTTTATATATACATGAGATGTTGGTTTGAGGAAACTATGAAACCCAATTCACGCTTGAATCATGGCTGAGAAAACTGTTGCCTAGATGATAACTGGTGTGAAAATTACAACTACCTTGATGGTTAAAACATCTTTTTTATTTGGCTGAGGAACAATTATTCAGAAATATATTTTTGCTTATAACTGGTACAACAGCAGGAGTGCCAAATGCAGAATATGTAAGATAAAAAATATGTAACTCTGATATGTACTTTAAATTAGTAATAGCTCTTTAATTTCTCTTTTTGGTTTGACACTTCCCCCTCTCTATTCTAAAAATAGTAATAACATTTTTAAAACTGCATCATATCTGAAAACTAATTTCGTATTATGTCATCTTAACCTTCTACACTGAGCATAGTTCTTACTCAAAATAACAAAAATTAAAATAAACTCAGATTAACAAAAAATTTATTATAAATACTGCTTTAATCCAATTAATGCTGTTTCTCTGCCTATGCTTGATAGCTAAAGGGCATCTCTTGCTTAGCTGCTTCTAATAAAAATGTTAAGGCATCATCATCAAAATTGCGGGATGCGGATTGTCCCCCACTGTGATGTCCCATGCCATGCCATAGAGAAATCAGCAAAGACGTGGATCATCATTCTTCAAAAGAATTGTCTATGATGTAATCAAAATTTCAGTTACCTTCTAACTTCAATCCACTCATGACTTCAGAATAATTGGTGTCTTCCTTAGTCAGGCACTCATCTAATATCAAATTAGTTGAATTGAACTAAATTATTTCACCATGTACATACATATATTTATACATACGTTGTTGCATGCATATGCATTTGTAATAGATTGAATGCACACAGCTCCGGTGATAGCTTGATAAAATTTATTTTATCAAAGCCTTCTGCTTCTTGAAATTACTGGAAAGTTATATGAAGGTCAAATTATGGTTACAGCTATAGCGATCAATTACATTTATACAATTCCAATACCTATTACGGTGAAACAAGAACCGGACGCAAATGTCACCAAGTTTGGCGACTTTTGGTGATTTCTTGTCAAAATTGGCAAAAACTTTTGTTGCCAAAACTGCTGCCAGCTTAGCAGTATCTCGCAAAATTACCGAGATACCCATTTATTCAATGTTAAATAGACGTGTCCCTGTATTGTTACTTTTCTGGCATAGCTTGTCTCTTTAGATTTTTCATGTCGCATTACACAGAAAAATACAACTATTTCACATATAATTGCACTAGAACCATCTACTTATGTACAGAATTTGTAACAATACATATATATAATTACAAGACAATTTTTTTAAATAACATAATATAATCATGCCTAGTATTATCTATGTTTGCTTTGTTTTGATAACTGATAAATTTGATAATTATACAAACAATAACAAAATTAAAGTACATCATTTTAATCAATAGGATGTGCATGCCATGCATATTTTGAAACCACATGCAGAAAAACAACAATTTCAACTACAGAAAATGGTGACAAAATTTGAAAAAAGGACAGATTATATATTATTCAACTATAAACCACAGATACAATTCAGATTTAATTACAATATGATTTTCTTTAACTTCTTTATATATATTTAGTTAACTTTATTATTTTATATTGAATTCTATTTTCAGAATTTTCTAGTACACTAATACAAAAGTTTTTGATTACCTGAAAATCCCAATAATTTCCCATTAACATTACCCTTCATATACACAGAATCAGATGGCAATTTTCCATGTAATCCAAATTGAACTTTAACAGCAATATTAACCAATGCGAACTTATTCAGATCATCCTCAGTTACTCCATCAACAACATCAGACAACACAGCACTTATGCTTTTATCAATAATATGCGAATTAGAAGAGTTCCAATAAGAATCTATAACGCTTAAACCTCCTTTCTTTTGCATGCCTCCATCATTTGCAGGTCTTGTATCATTTTGAAGACTACACAATTTTAAATAAGATATCTTCTTAAAAAATTTATTCCAGTCCTGTAAATAATTAAATGCATCATATCACATACAGTGAATTACGTATCACACAATGAGAAAGATATTCTACAGATATTATATAAGCTTAAATATTTGTCATCCTTCCGTATCTCAAAAAATATAATAAAAATTTATAATTTACTTTTACATAAATTTATTTATTATACTAAAATCAGTTTTATTCATATAAAAACATATACAAAATTAATTTTACACAGGGGATTCAAAAATTAAGTTACAACAATTGCCAGCATTTTGGAGCCTTGAACAAGAATGTGACACATGCAAAATAAAGTTCACATCTACTTGCTTCTACACAGATTATTCTGTTATAGTTACAATAAATGATACATTATAGCATAAATGTATAATGACCATAAGAGCAAATTACAGATAAAAAATTTCCATTTGACATAATGGAAATTTACACAAAGGGTAATGTTAAAACTCTTACCAAATGATTTACTTTCTCACATGATTTGTGCATGCATCACAGAAAATAGGATTATTTTTTTTAAACTGTCATAGTAATGGACATTATGTATAATCACTAACCTCTCTCCTGTTTTTGTGAGCAGAATTGTGTAGTAACATGCAGAGTGAAATTAAATATGTTAACCTCTCTCCTGTTTTTGTGAGCAGAATTGTGTAGTAACATGCAGAGTGAAATTAAATATGCTAACCTCTCTCCTGTTTCTGTGAGCAGAATTGTGTAGTAACATGCAGAGTGAAATTAAATATGTTTTATGTTAAGAAATGAGTGATTTATCACCTACAACTGAATTTATATTATCTTCAAATTATTAAAATATTCCCGATGTTGTTTTTTAATTAGAAATGAAAAAAGAAGATCTCCTGACAAGGTAATAGCTTTCATATTTTGATATCTTGATCAGAAATAAATGATCACTTTTTAACAGTTAAAATATAAGGAATAGTGCAATTTTTATGGGCATTATTTCTGAAATGCTCTCAGATTCATCATACAATTACAGTAGTGAATGAGAGAAATGCAGTGTTGAATCTAGTAATAATCATATGATGTCAGCAGTTTAAACATCAGATTTGACATCAGAAAACAAACAGATTTGACTAATGCTGATAGGCAAAAAAAGCAATCAACATTTATCAGAGAAGAATTATGAAAGCTAATGAAATGGTTCACAATGGTAGCTGAGTGACTGGCTCAGAAATTGCCTAGGAATTAGATATCTCAATATGCAATCTTCATTCAGTCATCCATGATAATTATTGCAAATTGTGTTCCTTGTTCATTCACATCTGAAGCATAGTTACCTAATCTTTTCCCAACATTAATCTACAAAAGGCATTATTGAATCTACGAAAGGTGTTTGATTACTTTAGCTGCATGGAGATACACATCATCACCTATGCCACCATTGCCAAAGTTACACCATCTGCAGGAAAGGTCACAGCCACTGCCTTCTTTAATTGTAAAAGAAATTTAATGTTCACTCTTACTATCAGAAGACTGTGTAAAGCAGTGAAAAAACAAAAAGTGTGGAAAGCTAAGCAAAGATACCATTATTCACAACAATGCAACTGCACACAAGACATGCACTACATGAACTTTGCTTCAAGAAGACTGACAAAATCTAGCATCCAGTTCAAATCTTGTGCACTGCAATTTCTATGACCTCAGAAAACTGATAAAACATTTGAGCGAGCAAAAATTTGCCAAGGTTGACAGCTTCAAAAAGAAGTTCTATACTGGCCCCATGACTATGAAGATTTTCATCATTGGGGAATCAAAAATTTCACAGAAAACTGAGAATAAGTGCCTACAGAAATTGAATGGCTGCGCTGAAAAACCACTTTGGTGTATTTGAATCATACTGTAGTGACAATGTTTGCATTTTTAATAATCTTCAATTTCACTTCACAAAGGCTTCTCAATGAAGGTCATTATAATATTGTACATTACGACTGAGCATATTTTCTGCCCACATTTAATATATCCATAGCTGCCAAATTTGAAATCTTAAAAACCAGGTAGTTTTCACACTGTGCAACATCACCATTTCAAAGGAACCCCAAACTGACATAAGGCACTTCATAAGGCATTGTTCAGATTATTGAATTATTTCTAATTCAGTTCTGATGCAAAATATTATAGCATTTATTTGAATATTCTTAATTTAATTGAATATACTAAACTTTCTTTAATTTTCTTACACTTTTATACTGAGAATATGCCAAGTAAGGAACCCTTTCATTTAGCAAAGTACTTTTAAATATAATGAAAATAAAAATAATAATTAACGTACATAGTATTTGTGTGGATAAACTTAGTAAAGTACGACATAATGAAGTAAACAGAATTAAATATATATATATATTAACTGACTGAACACTGCTTTGATCATATAACAATTTAGATATATCTACAGTAGATTAATACAACTCAGATCAAATGAAATTTAATAAGATCAAATAACATTTAATAAGACAAAGATCAATAAAATGTAATAAGAAAAAATGCAATGCAGATGAAATAAAATTTAATGTAAAAAATAATTAAAAAATGTTATGAAAATCATTAGATATGGGAAATAGAATTTGCCTAATTTAAGTTTCATTTATAACTGGGAAACATTTTGTCTAACAAAAGCTAAAAATTAAAAACCAAGAGATTAGGTGATTAGGAAGACCAGAAAATATGGTGAAAACTGGGAGAGTTGACAGCTATGTCCAGTAAAATTTTTCTTACCTTCAATACTCAAAATGTAACTAGCTTTTTTAATTAACCTAGCATGCCGTTTTTTTTCCCAATATGAAATATTTATCAGTATTTTGAAGTCGATTATTAAGTGCATAAAAGACTTTTCACTTATTTAGTTCCCTGTCTGTTTTTCTTCTTATACCATAAAGAATACACTTCTTATACTTTCTTTAAACTACATCCAGAAGTCTACCTTTTGGCTTTGTTGTCTTACTGATTGAAAACTTTTCACTCCCTAAATTCAGAATTTCATAAATTAGCAGTTATGTTAAAAAAAAAAGGGTTGACAAGAAGTTGAGAGGCCAAGAGTTGATTCATTAATTATTTAATTTGCTGAGAAGTGCGATGAGCTACACCTTTGGATGAAATAGTGCATCAATAAGGATGAAGAAAAATCAGAACAAATACCCTTTTATAGAATAAGCTATTTATGAAATTAACCTTAGTTTGAAGTTTTACAACAAAACTATGAATTAGGTATTCCTTAGAAGTTTTTCATTAATGTAATAAGTTATAGCACATAATTAAATTAAGTTTTTTTGCCAGTCTACAAGAAGCAGCTGTTCCATCCAATTCATTTTTTGAATTAGTCACTATTTTAGCTTGCAATAAGTTTAAAAAATGTTACTTACATATTTGCCCCTCGAACATGAAACAGCTGCTAAGCAGTGTGATTTAGTGCCAATTATGGATAAGTAACTAATACACACAGCATCTGTGCTTTTGTTTGATATAACCTAATTAAGTCTGCATAAACCGGGTTTTGTTTTTATGAACAAAGATATAAATTAACAGTTTTTGCCGTATTTTTTCCCCCATTTTGAAAAAGAGAACATTTTAAATTTGAGACCTTTCATCTTTAGAACAAGAAGCAGTTTATTATTTTCAAAGTCAGGAGATCCTACCACCAAAAAAACTGTGTATTAATGGGCATGTTATGGTCAGCTGCATATGATCAAAAAAACAGTATATAGATTGGAACAATTACCTACAAGTCATAACTCATAGTGTTCTAAACAGAACAAAAGCTAAACAGAAGAAGAATTTTGTACTGTATTGTCTGGTAAATCAGAGGACCTATCAAAACAGTAAAAATGGATGAAAACCCTTTTTTACAAAACACAAAAACTATGTGGGTCAGATACTGATTGTTTATTAAATAAAGCAGCACTGAGGCCTTCAGCAATGAGCAAAAATGATTGCCACAACTAGGGCAGGATTCTGCCAATCTTCCCAGTCAACAAGATAGTACGTAAGTACAATAAATAAATAAATAAAACATATGCTAAAACTATATTTAAATATAATAAAAGTAAGAGCTTTCACAAACAACTTGCATGCTTCATCAGTTGGAGTTGGAATGAATGGCTCAATCAAGTTTCTTTTTATCGCTTTCTCCAGGGTTGTTGCACTTCTCAAAACTGACATCTACATATATGGTAGATTGAAAGTAAGGTCTCTGTCACAATACAATCTAGTGTATTCTAATTTCTAATGCTTATCCGATTCTTATATTGCTTTTATCCTGGAGTTTGGTGATGATTTTGGCTTTGTCCCATTCAATTATTGAGTCCGGATGTTCCAATAAGTATTCAACCAAAGATGTACTATTTTCGTGATGTACCATTTGACAGAAAGTTTGTACATATGCTTTTTTTACTCTAAAATGTATTATTATCAATAATTCAAAAAATGATATATTGAGTTTCTCTGTTTGTATTTTCATTGCTTATTGGAATAGCATAAGAATATGAAGTATTTGTTGTGATGGCATCAAATTTGTCTGTTCTTCACAATTTCCAGATGGACAGGGCTGGGGTTATGGTAAGTTTACAGCTGTTACATAAGCTGCAGCAAGGCACAGCTGTGTTATATCTGTTCATTAATGCATCAATTAGTTTGTTATTACCTTGACCCTGAGTGGTGAGTCAGAAGTGAACTGCTACTTAATGCGGTCAATAAACCAACCGTGACAGCTATCCACTAGACTTTGAACTATAAATAACTTTACTATTTTTATTTCTATTTTTTCTTGCAGATGGGGCAGATGCCTGCTTTCCCGCATATGTGATGGATCCTTAATTTTGCTGGTGCTGATTTTTAGCATTTTACTAATTCTAATTTGCATTGTGTATAATTTTCTAGTGTTTCATAGTTGTGCTCTTATTCAAGATGTATATGAAGATGTATCCTGCTGTATAATAAAAGGGCTATTCCGCAAGAAGCACGTGCATCACCCAAGTAGATAAAAATTATTTCTTTTTTAGCAAATATTGAAGGTACGACAATAAAAGATGCTTACTGTGTCCTATAATTATTAAGGTTTATACATAAGTAGACTCACTGTGTTTAGTTATTATTAAGATTTAAATATGTATATATTAAGAACCTATACAGAACAACCGTTGACAGGTAGTCTCGGCGTAGTTCTGATAATTTTGGTTTTGGTTTCGTAACAAGAGCTAAAGCTTCTGAAAATGGACCTGATATAATGAATGATTGTATAATAAAAGAATGTTCCAATGAATTTCCTTCTGTTCGATTCTTAAGTCAGTAAAAACTTGACTTTTTGAGAAATAACTGTATATAATAATAAACTCATCTATAAATTTTCTTGGTAAGTTCATCCACAAAATTAGAAGAGAATCTATTGTTTGCTGCAATTTGTAGGATGTATTGATATTCATTTTCATAAGGTGTAGAACAAAATCCTCAGCTTACGTAAAAATAAAAAAACAACTTTTTATGAGGGTGAAATGGAAAAGAATCATACAAAATTATTGTTGGATTCCCAGTTGGCTTATAACAGACTGTAATCTGAAGAATATCACCATTTCTTAGGATCAAGAGATTGAATGCTATTCTTAACTTCTCAACTGTAAACGGTAGGTTGGGGAAGTTTTTCAAGATAAATGAAAACAGTGATTTAAAGTTTGCCCACTGAATGTTTCAATTGGACAAAGGTATCATACAATTCACCTCTTCAGGAAAAAAAAAAAAAAGGTTTCAGGATGAAAATAATGAAAAAAAATTTCCACATGTTGCACATTTATTTCAGATAAAATGTTCCCGATGTTCCTTCTTGCTGTTTGTTGGGTCGCTCACTGGATCTAAACACTGTAAAACTATGGATGAATGCAGGCTTCAATAGATGATTGAAATAAATTTGGATGTAACTCTTAGTCTTCCAGTCAAAGTTTTTAACAGAATCACTTCAGATTCAAACAAAGGTCAATTAACATCAATAGTAATTACAGTAACGTTGTCATCGATTACTTTTAGAATTTGTGCATGAAATTCAACTTGCAGAATGCACAGTTGATATACTGCCCTTTACAAAAATAGAACTAATTTGTCAAGCTTTTGCTTGATGGTACAAGTCTACTGTTTACCAAAGGTATGACTGGATAACCTTCTTTATGGGTTCTCATCTATATGAAAGGTTTCAGAGTACTGTAATCTAGATCAGGCTTAATGACATCAAGATTGAATTTTAATATTCCACACTTTTTGTATTCAGAATAATAAATTTACTAACAAAACTCTTGTTTCTCATAAATTTTTATCCAAAATTCAATAAATATGATTCCACTAGCTCTATATTCAATTAATATGGCCCTTTTCATCTCCAAAATTAAAATTATCACTTTATGATCACTATTTGGAGTCTACTGGTGCAATAAAGGAAAATTCCCTGCAAGCCCTGAAATCACACATTTAAAGTTCAAGAGAAAAGCTTTAAAACATGTTTCAATGATTTAAAAAGAAAAAAAAAACTAGCATAAGTATACTGCACATGGACAGGATTACTGTAAAAAGAACATAATACATATTAATTAATGCTTATAAAATCACTCCAAAAGCACTTTAATCAAGTAGTAAAATAAAAAGCAATTAAAAGATCAGGTTTGAATTAAATAAATCAGTACTATACAATACTAGTATTAGTGCTTGGAATTCATATTCAGCAATAACCCAAAAATAGTCAATATCATTTTGCATTAATACATAGAGATAATGTATTATAAGCCTCATTTGGTAAACAGATTTAATCTATCAGTTTATAAACCACAATTTATTAATAAATACAAAATTCACAAAACAAACAAACCATTTGAACATCTGGATTTGGCACATCTTGCTCTCCAACAACATATGCCAGAATCACCATAGATAAACCAAAGGCAGTAAGACAAATAGTGAAGACTAGCAGAGGTGGTTGACCAGAAATCAGGCTCTGACTAACACTGTATCCCATTATGTTTCCTAAAATTAAATAAACAGGAAAAAAATATTACAGACATGCTCTTCTTTATATAGAGAGTATATATGAATATAAAAGAAAATTAAATTATATTTCAGTATATTAACTGATATATATATAAACCAAGGGGGAAGATTTTCCCCAAAAAATCAGCCAAAATTTAAAATTGTTATATAAATCGAGAATAATGTTTCGCAAAGTTGTACAATTCAGCTATTAAAATTAATTTTTAATACTGTGTTTCCAAATAGGTTGATTCATGAGCTTTCTATGATATGCCTGTAGTAAGGTTGCCTTGAAGGGGACGCAGAATACAGTTCTTCTTGATGCAAATACATTTTAAATTGATGATTATAATTCCCATTTTTGAAACTTGTGTGACAACACAGGTTTTACATTTTTTTCGGGTGCAATGTTTGCAGCAATTGTTATAGTTACTTTACCATGTTCTTTATGAGTGCTTAATAAACACATATATTAATACAGGTGATTTTTTTTATTTTTTGACTCTGTTCATAATGCTAGAGTCTGACAGATTATGGGCCCAGGATGCTCTAACCACGCAGAAAAAAAATTTCAAAAGCAAAGCGTAGATAAAAGTTTGTCGGCAAATTAATTCACAAAAATGGAAGCTGCAAAGATATCAGTTAAGTCATTACGCGGAAAAAATTAATTGGCCTATTTGGAAATATAGAATTAAGGTATCACAATGACGCTTTAGAAGTCACGGACGGACAACTAAAAAAGCCAGTGGAGCCTGACCAAGCTGCTGCTGAATATATTCAAAAGAGATACAGAGATGATGTGAAGGTTTTTAATACAGCCAATAATCGCACTGTGATAATTTTTACGCATTCCACGACTGAAAATACAAAAGGTAATAAGCCCAACAGACATTTGGCTCGAACTTCCCAAAATATTCAAAAGATTTGTCTGATAACCAACTTTAGAACATATGTTTATAGTTCTTCAAATTCAGTTGGTCAAATGTTGATATGGCACCTTATTTATCAATGCTGAAAAATTTATGGAACGAACTGAACAGTGTATTTGAAAATAAGAAAGAAAACAGACTGCCGGAAATATTGTTAATTTGTAAAATTACCGACACTCTTCCTTCCAGTTTTTGTACTTTCAAATCAAATTAGTCACTTCTTATTGATGAAAAGAGAACCTACTACATGAGGTTACACAACTGTGCAACCATGAAAGAGAATTAAGGAAAGATCCAAATTTTGTAGAAACTTTAGGTCAGGAAGCATTGATAGCAAATTTGAAATTTAAGTAGAAATCAGCCTCTAAAAAGAAAAACAACAGCAAGTGTAATTATTGCCAACAGAGAGGACACTGGGTCAGAACATGCACAAGTGAATAGCTGATGGAAAACCACCACAACCTAATACATACAAGGCCAAACAAAGGTAAGAATAATGTTGCTGCAAATATGACACTCCTAGATGTAGATGAGGCAATATTTTCTGCTAAAACAAATTCTGATGACTGGTTTATTGACAATGGGGCCAGAAAACACATCATCAATAACAGCCACTACTTTACAGACTTTAAAAAATTTGAGCTTCCTCATAACATTACTGTAGCAAATGGAAAGTTATTACCAGCAGTTGGAAAAGGCACTATCAAGATAACGACCATTGTAAATAGGTTGAATCAAATCAAAAATCTTGAAAATGTCTGATATGCTCCATAAATAAGTAAAAATCTATTTTCTGTGTTAGCAACTCAAGACAGAAACAAGAACAGTGAGTTTGAATCAACATTTAAGGACTGCTATTTAAAAATACATGGCCAAATGGTTCTGCATTGTACAAGAATCTGCGGTGAGGGTCTATTCAAAGCTATGATAAAGACCTTAGTTCCTAAAACTTACAATGGCATAAATGTGACCACAAATAATGGGTAAAAATATATTTACCAGTGTCCCTTGGCTAAAATTGGCGATTTTTTGCGGTACCTAGACACTGAGTTTGTGCAATTCCTTTGACTTGTTTATTTGGTTTTGTGTAGCTGTGATTTTTTTGCACAAATTTGGCATTGCGAAGAATTCCCTTTGTCCTCATTGGCATTCCCTTTGTCCATGTATACATCGATCTATTTTCACTTAAAAAGTCAAAGGAGCAGCCAAATCCTAAAATTAACTGAACTAGAATTTGTATACTGGCGTCGCCACATAAATTCACAAAAATGAGAGTAAAAGACATCCTCCGTAGTGGTGGTATCCTCCGACGTTCGACCATATGCATTTCCTTCCTACAAACAGGACACTTAAAATGGCTACAAAGTAAATCTTCATTTACACACCAGTCAATTAATGCTATTTTTCCCTTTCACTCGAAATCGTATAGAAATTCAAATTAATCTTACCACATTCAGCCATTTTACCATGTAAAACACAAAATAACCACTGTACTTCCTAACCAATATCCAACACACAAGCCCTTACAAATATTTCTCCATCATTCAAATTCACCACATTCATGCAACCAATTATGTCATAATATTGTTTCCAAAACATTCAACTAATCAGGTTACCATAAATGTAACAACTTCACAATAAATGAAACAATAACTTAACGATAATCCAAGAGGCACCCTTAAATATACTTTAACTGAATAATGAACAAACTCTTCAACTTTATTAATGAGATTATAAAAGCTAGATAATTGTTCTCAACAGACATTTGTGGGTCATTTGATGAATCATTTAAGAAATATTGATACTTCACAATCTTGAAAGTTGTCTACACCAAATTTCAATACTGTTTTTTCTTTAAGCACAAATCAGAAGTAAAGGATATGCTTGAAAACTTCAAAGCTCATGCTAAGAACTTAGGGCATAAAGTTAAGGAAATCCTCAGTGACAATGTTGGAGAGTTTGAAATCAAAGCAGTTTAAAAGGCCTTGAGAAAACATGGAATCTCACAGAGGCTTACAAGCTTCATATACACCAGAGCAAAATGGCAGTGCTGAACGAAAGAACAGAACAATTCTCGAAATGGCCAGAACACTCAAATATTCGAATGAAGAAGTGTACTTTCCAGCTTTCCTATGGGCAGAGTTTGTCAGCACTTCAGTTTACACACTGAATAGGACGAGCAAGTGTTCAGTTCCTAATTCAAGTCCTTGTGAATTACATCAAGGAAACTGGCACAGTAAGCTGTTCCCAAGAAGTCATATTTGAAAAGAAACATTCCTTGATGGGAAATATTATAATTTTGCTATAACACTGCTCCTCCAACAAGTTTCCGAAAGAACAAATGAAGACACCAGACAGGAAGACAAGGAAGTGGAGGATATACTAGAAAAAGAGACTCGACCCAGAAGACATATTTCAGCACCTAAGTAGACAAAGGATTATATCATGGAAAATTCAGAGATTTATGAAGAAAATCCTCCAGAAATAAACAGAGTTGTAAGTTGAATGCACTGCAGCTGACAATTCAAGAAACAATGTGAAGACACAACACCCAAGAAAGTTTTTCAGAATGATTCTGAAACTTTGGAACCAGCATTAACTAGTCCATATGTAGAAAAATGCAAGTTAGCAATGGAAGTAGAGTTGGAAAATTTAAAAGGAAATGAAACTTGAAACATAGTGCCTAGGCCAAAAGAAAGGAAAGTTGTGAAATGCAGGTGGGTCTTGAAGAGAAAACATAATAAAGATGAACAGGTGGAAGGACATACAGCTTGTTTAGTTGCTGATCCAATTGAAGGAATTGACTACAAGGAGATGTTTTTTCCTATAATAGTCAATTAGCTTTATTAACATTCTCAGTTGAGCAAGACTGGCAGGTTCTTCAGTTGGATATTATTGCAGCATATTTAAATGGAAAATTAAGTGAGACAATTTTCATGGAACAGCCACCAGTGAGAATGCACGAGAAACATCATGGAGAAGTTTGCTTCTTAAAGAGAAGTATTTATGGACTTTATCAGTCTTGGAGAGAGAGGAACATCAGCCTTGATAAATTTCTGAAGTCAGCTAACCTTACAATACCAGAGACTCTTGCATTAGACTCTTGTATTTACTTCAATAAGGAAAAGGAGTTAATCATAGGTGTGTATGTGGATGGTCTCCTTATCACTGCATCAGTCAGGAATTTAAGGAAAATATTGCAACCACATTTAAAATCAAGGACTTAGGAGAAATACATTGCCTTCTTTCAATTACAATAAGCAGGAGGGAATGACTCAACTCAATGACTCTATATCAAAGTGTCCACGCTATTGAACTGGAAACAATTGATGTGCTAGATGCTAAAAGTGCATCAATACCGTTAGACCCAGGTATGAAATATACACCAGCCATTAAGGATAACATGCTGGATGCTGAAGGAGCACTAAAATATAGGCAGGTTGTTGGAGGACTTTTGTACATGGCAGGAGGAACAAGGCCTGATTTAGCCTCTGCTACTACTTCATGAGCCAGTTCAATACTATCCAAGCAAGAAACACTGGGCCGGCATACAACATATTTTTCATTACCTAAAACAGACCAAAGAATTAAAACTGACTTTCCAAAAGACTAGGAATTATTTGAAACTGTTCTATAATTCTGACTGGGCTGGTGATAAGATTAGTAGACGATAATTTAGTGGCTATGCTGTATTGCTAGCAGGTGGAACTGTTTCGTGGAGCAGTAACAAGCAAGATACAACTGCCTTGTCAACAGTTGAAGCTGAGTACTTCTCAATGGCAAAGCTGCCAAGGAAGTGCAATGGTTCCTAAACGTTTCGCAAGAAATTGTGGGAGAACATTTTTTTAACTTACCACAAAACAGATTTGCTGATAATCAAGGCATCATTTCTATAGCTAAAAACCATATTACTTCAAAGCATAACAAACATATTGAACTCAGACAAGAGAAGTTGTTAAACTTACATACATGGCTTCCAGTTCAAATGCAGCAGACATGTTGATTATGAGTGTGCAAAAGAAAGCCTTGTTTAACCAATGGTTCAGTGTAGGACTGAGGGAAATTTAATCAAAGGGGAGGGTTGCAAATAAATTTTAAGTTTGTGATTGTATTTCCCATTATATTTTGCAACCTGTGTGGCAACACAGTTTTTACTTTTTTTGGGAGGGGCAACATTTTCAGCAGTTGTTACTATAGTTACTTTAGCATGTATTAAGCTAAATAAAAGCCCCCTTCCAAATAAAGGTAGTTTTCTGTGTCTGCTGAAGAGTACTGATTTAAATCTATAATGTTAAAGCAATAGAGTGCTTACCTCTTTGAACTCATTTTATAAAGAGTCACCAAACCTTCCTTTTAACAATGTTTACATTTTGTAACTATAGATCATATATACTCTTTCTGTGCGGCCTAACCAGGATAGTGGTTAGTAACTCTGACTGCTGTATCGAAAAGTCCAGGCTCGAATCCAGGAGAACACATGTATGTTTGTAAATATGTAATGTTTGTATGACATGGGGGAGGGAGCACTCTAGATATGCGGCTAGCCGAAAATCTTCTCTAGAAGTTGGTAATAGGGGAGGAAGGTTTCGAGACCCTTGGACCCATTCGCCCAAGTCCCGTTCTCTCAAAATTTGGGACGGAACTGAGATAAAGTTGGACTGTCACCTATATGGTGCTAACAGCTCTTGCCAATGACAGGTGCATTTGATTCCTTGCCAAGATGAATGTTATGGGCTTGTGCCGAGCATTGTCAGACAAGTGCAATTGGTCAAAACAACAAGTAGAAATTTGATGAATCCTTGAATTTTGTTATGTACTGTAAATTTACCTGTACTTTCCATGTATTGTAAGTACATAAATTTAATTCATTAAGTTTTGTTATATGTCTGCTAAATACAATAGCTTAAACAAATTTAAGATTATGCAACATTTTTTCTAATTTGTCTCTATCAAGTCTTGATAGCACTTTCCCTTTCCACAGTCAACATACTTCCATATGCAGAAGTGATTTGCGGTTGTTGCCCATCTTTTCACAAAACTTTTCAAGTAAGCATGAGTGGAACAGTCTTGATTTTATTAAATTCACTATTTTAACATCAATGTTAAACACATTTTTTTGAATTATCTGTCATAGATTTTGATACCAGCGCTTTCTTGTGAATGCAAAGTAGCGCATGATATGCAAATGATTAGAATTGCAAATCCGTAGCGCATGCGTATGCTGAGCAGCGCCCTCTGAACGGCTGATGGATCCGAATAAATAGACGGCTGTAGCGAGGCGTGTATGGTTATCGGTGGTTATCTGCTAGTGGTAAACGTTAACTCAATCTGTACTTATGCCTCGTCGACGAAAGAGAGCGAGATTTGAACAACTTACAGAGTTTGAACGAGGGAGAATCATCGGCCTTCGTGAAGCTGGATTGTCGTATCGTGCAGTAGCCTCTCGTGTGCAGCGTAACAGCAGCACAGTGATGCGCGTTTGGAAGCAGTGGACGGACGAGTGTCGGACAACTCGGAAATCCGGGAGTGGACCCCGAAATGTGACGTCAGCTCGCGATGATAGACACCTGGTCCGCATGGCGCGGACGGACCGTACAGCTTCCTCTAGACAATTGGCAGCACTGTGGTCAATAGCTACAGGTGTTTCATTGTGTGCTTCATCAATTCGTAGACGTCTGCTGCAGTGTGGACTGCGCGCACGGACTCCTTTATACAGGATCCCCCTAACGCACGACCATCGCCGCCTGCGGCTACAATGGGCCAATCAGCATAGAGACTGGCGTGCTGATTGGCAGCATGTCGTGTTTTCTGACGAATCCCGCTTTAATTTGTGGTACCATGATGGCCGCATTCGTGTCAGACGCTATGCCGGTGAACGCCACCTTCCGGAGTGCATTATCGAACGCCACAGTGGACGAACACCCGGAGTTATGGTCTGGGGCGCCATAGCATATCATAGACGATCTCAATTGCTACGAATTGTGGGCAATCTGAACAGCAACCGGTATATCCGTGAAGTTCTACAGCCCGAAGCTGTTCCCTTCCTTCAAAGCTTGCCAGGCGCTGTATTTCAACAGGACAATGCCCGCCCTCATACTGCTCGGATTGTTAAATCCTTCTTTGCAGCGCAGCAGGTACAGCTTCTTCCTTGGCCTGCGTGTTCCCCGGATATGTCGCCAATTGAACATGTGTGGGATGTCATTGGTCGGCGTCTTGCTCGTGATCCTCGTCCTGTTGCGTCTGCAGACGAACTTTGGGTACGCGTACAAACGATATGGAATGCTCTTCCTCAGTCAGACATTCAAACTTTGTTTGACTCCATGCCACGTCGTGTAGCAGCACTTATTGCGGCGCGTGGTGGCCACACAAAATACTGATTCTGATCTCTTGTTCTTGTTTGTTTGCTTTGAACATTTAATCATTTATTTGTACCACTACCACTCAACTGTGTATTAAATTGCATTCAATTATGACGATTCCTTCTTGGTGTTGCAATTTTCACAAACGTGAGTGTATATACCTAATATTTTTATTAATAGCTTTACTTTATAAGAAACAAAGAAACACATGAGTAGTTAACATATAATCTTCAAGAACACCTAATGCCTAAAATCTCGATCGTGCATTTGGGTAAATATAGTATATATTGTGACACAGTCTTCCTTTACTGACTAACTATAATATTACTAAAAAATAAATTTAAAATGTATGGCACTTGCCATCTGATTATAAAAGAATGTGATACTCAGGTTCAAATGGGAAAATACTAATCATCAAATGAAAGCGCAGTAAAACACACTTGGACACTTAAAACACTTAACAGACGAATAATTTCAAAACGAAAGTTATCGTTGTGGAAACCTCACAATACTTTGACAGACCGTTTGTACATGGTCTGTCTCTAATTGCTCCAATAATGTTAAATGAAAATAAATAGCTCATTTTTAAGTAAAACGGACGTTTCTGAGATTAATGACATGAAAATAAATTATGAAGACTTACTTTACTTGCGTTTCATTCCATTTTATTAATTTATTTTTTAATTAACGAATAGAAAATATTAATTCGAAACAGAAAAATATTTGCATTGCGCTTTAACACGCAACTAAGTGCCACCTCCTTCGAACACGAAGAAAACTATCAACTAAATTTACGAACTACAGAAAATTCCTCAATTATAATGAACATTAATTCATTTTTGCAAAAAGTTTTCAGTATTCTTATTATTAAATCAAGAAAAGTTCATGACTATAATTATCAAGAAATATTTTTCTCATTGACACATAACGTTAAAAAACATGCAAAGCAACACGGCACAACGACCATATAACCGCGACTGTAAAACGGAAGCACGAGGGTGGAAGTAAACAAACAGTTTTTCCGAAGGAAAGTTTTTAAAATTTTCCCTCAAAAATGAGTGACACCGAAACTGTTGTCGAAACCACGGCTTCCGATAATGTAATAATGGAAATTGTTATTGGAACATATGAAAGATTTCTTCTTGGTTATAATTTGGAATTAGAATCGGAGGTACATTCTTCTCCCTAATATCATTTCGTAAAATTTATTTGAAAGTTCTTTGTATAAAGCTATGTATATATTAGGGTATAAAACAATTGATTTATTTCATTCTTATATAAATTATATAGTCATTTTTAATTAAGGTATCTGTAAACTTTGTGTTATGTTTTTATTCTTTATTCTGTGTTCTTTTATTCAAATAAAATTTGAGGCTAATCGTCAGTTGAATTTATAGATACAGGCAATCCTCTGAACAGTAGTATGCGGCGATGATAAAGAGGAGTAAGCCATGTAGTATTAAAAAATTTATTGGAAAAAAAAGTCAGGAGAAGCAAATCCTTCATCTTCCCTCAAATGTGTGCAAATTCGGTTTTCATTAAATTAAAACCAATAGAAAATTGCTCTTTATATATTATAGGAGTGTTAATTATTCATTTATTATAGTTTTCATTATTAATATAGGGGATGAATTTTATGAATTAAAATGCACCCCATTTCTTGTGGAATGAATCTGTTAGAATATTTCTGAATAATATTTCTAAATACACGAAGTTTAATTCTTTGATTTATCCCTAGTGTGCTCAGTCATAATTAAATAATCTAACCCATATCTGCCATATTAATTATTTAATAGTCTAGTAATTGAGATCTGAGTTCCAACATACTGCAGATTGTGTTATTTATTTAAAGAAAGCTGACAAGGGCTATTTTTACAAGTTGCATTTCTAATGTTTCTGAAGAATGTGGTAGGGAATGGCATCTTAGGGGGTTGTAGGAAAAAATGTCACCCGGAAAGTAAGGAACGGAAAGATAGGCACCGGAAAATCGGGAAAAGGAAAATAAGTCACCATTCTTTTGCAATGGGAAAAATAAGGGATATTTAGAAATATTGCCAAGATGGGAGATAAAAGTTTTATCATAACAACCATACCTGCAGAATAGGGAAATCTTATAACGATGATTGAAAGAAGATAAGCGAGCTGCTGGCCTGTCCGATGGAAAAAATAGAGGGTTGACCAGCGGGTCATGGTCATTAGTGATTGTTCCCCTCGTACCCCATGTAGTTATAGCCTTAAGCTGTGGTTCAGGGGTGAAACATTGTTGCATAACTGAGCGTTAAAAGCAGTATTATAACAAACCATTGTAGATGAAATTTAGTCACAGTTTGCGGTATTCATTTTGTTGCAAGATAAGGGCGAAAGATGTTGTGATAGAATGGTGCATGAATTATGGTTTGATTGCGAATATATTCGAATGTGTTAAGTGTAAAAATAATATGAAATTAGTTGAAAAGAAAGATGCGACAGATTTGTGTGAATGGAGGTGTGTGGCTACCGTATGTGGTTAAGCAAATGGTTGAAATGAGTGTGCCATTTTGAATTTCATCTCCATTGTATTATTTCATTTTAGTGTGGATATAAACAAATGGATTTTCTACTATTTATTATAAATAAAAATTTATTGTAAAACTATAAATTATGTAGTTAAAATTGTTTAGCCACTTTTTGTTTTTTTTACTATACAGTAGTTTACTCATGTTTCAGTAGATCAAAATTTTGGATTCTATCTTCCTTTTTCTTCTGCATTTTTTTTTTTTAATTTTAGCTTAAATATGAATCAATGCTTTCCAATCATTTATTGCTGGTTTACTGCTTATTACAATTTCTTAAATTTCCTGCTAAAACGTTTTACTTCATTTTGCTACTGTCATAAAAATGGTATATGATATTATGAAAAGTTTTAATATTGTTGATCCCATAAAATACTTAATTATTAACTTTCAAATACTTTATCATTGTTTTTATTGAAATTCTGTTTAGGTATTTTTTCATGTTTGCATGATCACTTTTTTGCATGTTTACAAGATTCATTCAACTTCACAATCATCTAATATGGCAATATGATGGGTTAGTGATTTTCTAAAATGCGCGAAAATAACCAGTTTGGCGACTTTTCATAAAAACTCCAAACTGGCCTGTAATATGCAGTTTTACCAAGAATTTCAGTCGGCAAATTAATATTAACACAGAGCCATGAAACTACAGATATAATTTACAATATCTGAAAACGTGTGTATTTTAGGACACAGCTGTCACCACATAAACTCAATTAAACAAGAATCCAATTGGTTATGGGCAGTGCCAGACTGATGTTTATTTCACCATTTTGCACTGCCTCTTAGCCTTTCAGAAGTGTGCAACCAGTACGAGGGGATGCTCAAATCCAACTTCTTTTTAATTCTTCACTGATACACCCTTTCCAACAGTCTGAGTATATCATAGTGCCACTAATAATATTTTCCTTAATAATTTTAAGCAATGTTCTGGTGGAACATAGCAACTGAAAAACATAATTTTGTTTCTCAGCAAATCCTGCCACACATTGGAGCGGAAGGATACAGCTGGTGTTCATTTCTTTTACACGAAAACAGACTTTCATCTATTTTCAACAATAAAACCCATGCCATCTATTTTAATTGATGGTCTAATCCAGTGATTCTCAGCCCCCTAAGAAGCCAAAAATTTTTCAATGCCCCCCTTCATAAAAATCCTGTAATTTAGGTTTGAGAAAGGGGGGGTTCGTGAATTATGAAAGGCAAAAGTTCTAAGTAATTTTTTTCAGTAGTCTTAGACACTAAATTTTTTTATTTAACTTTATAGTTTTGCCTGAATGGTAATTAATTACATTCTTTTTGTTAAAACTGAAGTGACTAATGCCAGAAAAAATTGCATAAGCAATGTTTTATGTTTAAAAATTCTTTATTTTTAATTAAATAATTAAAAAAAGAACAGCAAAAACAAATTATACTAAAAGAGTAACATCAATGAAGCAATCAAGTATGATCATTGGGATAGCTGTGCTTAACCCCGTGCTAAATCAGTGCGCTTGAAGCATGCAATATTATTTTTATAATTTTTTAACTAAAAAACTCTACAAATTGAATAATATGATCCTAGAGACAAATAATATGTGAATTAGAAAAAATCTGCTCTTGCCCATTGATCTGTAGGTGGTGATTGCACTGTGAAGCCAGCGTGCATCTAGGGCTTTGAAACTTACTGAGGTAGTAGATAAAAAAAACTTACTTTCTCCGTGTGCAATTCCAATAAATGACGAAATTTGGGAATTAAAAAAAAAACTGTGTTTAAGAATTGCATTATATACAAATTTTTCACATTATTTTTCAAAGTAAATCATCAGTAAAAATGAAAAAATAAACATTTATGCAATTTTTCTATAGCAGTGAAAACATAAGAACCTACATAATAAGGACGTCCAGGTAAATGGATAAAAAAACTCAGTAAAATAATTTTTAAAAAAAATTCAGTATTTTGTTTTTAATTCAAAGAACAATTTTTTTTTTTGTGAAAGCATGTTTTGTTTTTTTGGTACATGCATTAAACCCACATTGCAAGTTTCACACGTGTATCTTGTTCTATGAGGTTTCTCCCTTGTGTTACAAAATGTACCACCAAGATTTGCATTTTACTGGAATATGTCCAGCATTATTTAGTCTCTTTTTGTCTGGCACATGAAATTTGTGATTTTTTATGTTAATGGGGGGAGGCTTGGTCTTTTTGGCTTTGATACGGATAATTTCGTTTTCTATTCATATTTATTTTATTCGTATTTTGTCCCAAATATTTATAAATATTTTTAATTTAAATAAAACTTTTATGATATTTCTATTTTTAATTATAGCAAAGTATATTTTCATTATATTTAAACCATACAAAAAAAATTTGTAAAATATGTTACTAGCATAGGAAGCAAGTGTGTTGAGCTCCGAGAAAATTCCTTGGACATGAAAGACCTTTTCAGTGGGTGGGTGCATAAGCCCCTTATTTATATCCGGGTAAAAAATACACATTCCTATTTGAAAAGCAGCAAACACCATTGTGAAAAGCAGTGGTATCAAGGCACGACCACTGAGCCTTTAGAGGATTGTGAGCATTGTGACACATTGCTGTAGTGGCTTATTAGTCACACCCTGAAACCACAAAGCAAATGCTATAAATATACACATAGGTTTTTTTTATATATGCAGTTTAATTATTGCTATTTTTTTATTGTTTATAATAGAAATAATGATGTGCAATGGATAACTTTTGAAATTTAAAGTTGTTTATATTAATAAAAGGAAGTTATTTTATCTCTTGAAAAAGAATTTTAAAAGGCATCCGATTTGAAGTACTAAGACCTAACTAATGTATGATTCTGCAGTCATTTTGTGTTATTTAGAGGTAAAAGATCAGTAATCAATTGTAATAATCGGTTTTCACTCAAAAATTTCGGAAAGAAGAGGAGAAAAATATTTTAAAATAGGTGGTTTAAGGGCGTGACCATCGCGCATCAAAGGATTAATGGTTCATAACCAGTTTCTGAATGTTCGGTTAAATATTTTTAGAGAGATGATGGCACAAGTCCCCTCTTTCTGTGATTTAGATTCAACTTCTCTCTCTCTCTTTTTTTTTTTTTTTTAATATAATCAACTCTTTGCCCATGGTATAAGCTTTTCCCGATTTAACAATTAATTTTGATCGGCTATCAAACCATCAATGCACTTTATTTATGAGGTTGCTAATAACACTGATACAGACGGTGCCTTCAGAAACTTGGCTCTGGTATTCAGAAAAAATGACAAATCTTTGTTTGTCAGAATGAATAATTTTTTGAAGATTCGTCTCGCCATTCATAGAATTGCATGAGGGGAGCCCATTGTGCAAGTTCATTTTACTGCTGGCATAAAATTAATTTCAAATGCCAAAACAATCTCATCGCCCCCTGCAGCCCAAAACATGATCGTCCCCTAAAACAAGTTCATCATCCCTCAGCATCCTTCCGCTGCCCCCTGGGGGATGGTGCCGCTGCCATTGAAAAAGCATGATCTAGACCATACATGGCCAAACTGCGGCTCGCAATCTTGCAGCTCTTTGGCATTTTAAATGTGACTTGCTGCCAATATACAGTAGATTAATTTTTTACGTGTAATTGCATTTTGAAATAGAAATAATGCAATGACACTTTTTTTTAATCAATTGCTAATTTGCTTTCTTAAAGTATATTATGTACATAACAATGTAATTGATTTCAAGCTTTCCGCTGCCAATTTATCGTTCAGAATAACAAACAGAATTGCAAATAATTCTATTTCTGCCAATTTCGATCACAATCATGTTACTTTTGGAGCAGATGATGGCCATCAGGATATCACATAGCATACGTATACGAAAACAGTTTAAAATTGATGCTCTCAGATGTTTTTTCCTCCAGTTAATTTTATTTCAGATAGTTCCTGCTTTTTACAAGTTTCCTGTTCTTTCTGTGTAAATTCCGTGCTGTACAATGATAATCGTGGTCCATTGTCTTGGAAGATTTGCTATTCCTCCTAGGATACTAGTTTTACTCAGTCTTTGAATAGCTAAGGTAACCACTGAAAGAACCTCACATGCAGAATAATTATACAATTCATGGAGGGAAATCGTTGTCCACGTGGGAGCTCTTCTAATCTGGTTAACACTCTCTGGACCTGAGCGTGTAGAAGTCTGCCATGCTACAAAGGACTTTCAAATCCAATATTTGCATAGAAATTTGGAGAGCTAAACTTTCATATTACATCTGTATTTGTGAAATAAATTCTTTGCAATAGTTATAAGTATCTTTTCTTTCTGTATCATTAATTTTGATTTGGCTGCGTTTGAAAACCAGCTCAAGATTCCATTGCTGAAGAGTTCAACTGGTATACAGATGGTCTATAGGACCGAAGCAGCATTTATATATCAAACATGACTTCCTAGATTTATTAGTAGTAGGTTATCTATATCTAGAATTATATAGACAATTTGACAGTTTCAAAAATTTTCAATAATGCCCAGAGTACTGATTACTTCAAAATTCTGGCAAACTTCGCTAGTAATTATACTGAAACAGTGCCGCGCTCAATGCCGGCATAAATGAAATGAAGATTCTGATACCACTAAAAAGCTTAACATTTTGTCAGTTAAGGTTCAAAAGATTTGCATCATGAAAATAGTTCCAAGATTCGAGATTTAGATTTCTGAAAAGATTTTCTTTAGATTAGATTTTTGAAAAAGAAAAGTCTTCTTGAAATTTCAAAAGATATGTGGTTTTGAAGGTATCAACCTTAGGAACAAAATGTAACTTATAATCCATTTCGCATCTAATAAATTATTTCCATTATTTAAAGTGAGATTTGATGTCAGTATGTTGGCCGTCAGGTTAATTGTGTGGAAAAATAAAGTTATCAGTTTTCACGCAAAGCTAAAGAAGTTAATAGCTTATTCTAAAATAATTTTTATTTCTCAAATAGCAGTTTCTGATATGTGCCCTGTACTGTATCATTTATTTTACTTTTTCTTAAACACTATATAGGAGCCAAAATTTAAGAGAAAACTTTCTTTTTTTTTTTATGACCAAATCTTCACTCAAATGAAAAATCTTTTCCAATATGTATTTCTAAAGACCAATATATATTCTGCCGACTTCAGATCAGTTCTAATAAAAGCAAACAACAATTATGAACGAAGAGGAATAAAGGTAACAAAATGAAATGCTTGTTTTTGATGAAAGAATAATGCTCAAAGTAGTTTCAAATTTATAATTTGTTGAGATATATGTTTTTGATCGCAAAGTAGGATAAATAAAATTCCACATTTGTATAAAACTGTATTAATTACATAAAAATTAGAAATTCTCATTAATTTACTTGAAATGTTTCTTTATTTTTTTAAACCATATAAATATGGATTTGTGACTCTTGTAAAATCCAGTTACGGCTCTCGACGTTTCATGAAATGTACCATGCGGCTCCTATCATAGTAAAGTTTGGCCGCCTCTGGTCTAGACCAAGAGTTCTAAAAAGGGGGGATTTTATAGATTCAATGGGGGGGAAATGCTGTCAGCCTTTTATTTACCTGTTAAGTATTTAGGTTTACTATACTGTTATTCGTACTAACTAAATTGATTTAATTTAAGTTTTGGTATTTATTGTGTTTTCTTGTTTAATTTACAAAACACATTAAAAATAATCTAAATTTAAATAAAAGTATTATGTATTTTTTGAGTTTTGTAAAGGAGGGGGGAGCATGATCATTTAGCAGTGGTGAAAAGGATGTATTCTAAGAAAAAAGAAGGAAATAATATAGTAGACTCTAATTACAAATATTAATTCTAAAAAGAAGATTCCAAATCTTTCATTTAAATTCAAATTTACTAATGTTTACATCTGAAACCAAAATGAAAGCTACAACTAAAAAAAAAAAATTCATGGAATACAGATAACATTGCCACATGGTCTAGGCATTAATACAAGGCCACAAACTCCCTTCACATGTAACTGTTCCAATCAACAACAACAACAGTGCAATGATTCATATCAGGTTAATACTGACAAAATTCAATGGAAGTTCCGTTCTAAAAATCACATGTAAACCAAATAAATTGCCATTGAAAAAATTTTGGTAAAAATATATTTACGGGTGCCCCTTGGCGATTTTTGACGGTACATAGATACCGAGTTTGTGCAACTCTTTGACTTGTTATTTTGGCTTTGCTCAAAGCTAAAATAACGAGTCAAAGAATTTGTTTTGCTTGTTATTTTGGCTTTGCACAAAGCTAAAATAACAAGTCAAAGAATTGCACAAACTCGGCATTGCGCACTGACTTGATTTTGTACATGTACACATTGATCTATTTTCGCTTAAAAATCGAAGAAGCACCCAATTCTACACTAGAACCAAACAAAAAATATAACATCTCGATAAACTGCATTTTAAATCAAACAATGAATAACATAAAAAGGCACTATGCACTACACAAAGGAAATATCCGCTTACCTTGTTTACAAATTTCTGTAGCACAGAAAATTCCTTAACAGCATCCAAAAACTTTCCTCAAACCATGCTCCCTTTCTAATGGAACGCTTTATATGGTGACCATTTGAACCTTTCTTGTGGCATACCCATTCAAAGCCATCTTAACGATCTTTAGGTTCGACCATATGCATTTCTTTCATACAAACAGAACACTTATAATTCTGTTGAACTACATCCAACAAAGTTTCTTTTCTTCTGTCCTCAACCACTTAAAAAAAAAAAAACCTTCCACTGTCTCGTTTTGTACTGCCAATTACCCACTTTACCACCGGTAGCCAGTTTACAATGCAAAGCACACAATACGCGATGCACTTCCTAACTGACATCCAACAAATATTTTCCCATCAGTTAAATTTAACACAATTACGTCATCACAGGGTTTCCATAACATTCAACTACTCGGGTTCCCATAAATGAAACAACAACTTGGCGATAATACAAGGGGCATCCTAAAATATAGACTAACCGAGGTTTATTTTAAACAATAACTATTTTTAAAATGGAAAAGGGAAATACCTGAATTAAACTGGACAGTTAGGGATTATTGCAAATTAAAGTTAGAATTTTTATTTATATTTTTTAATCTTATATATAATCAGTTATTTTTTCTGACTCTTATTAAATCTTTTAATAATTTTCTTCATTGTTTACACAATTTCTGTGTGTCTTTCTTTCCAGAAATTTTCTTTAAAGCAGAGCTTTTCAGAGCATTCACATCTGCAATCTGTAAGATGTATTGCTTCAAACAACAAGTTATTAGCTTCTGGAAGCATAGATGAAAGAATCCAACTGTACAATATGAAAACACGGAAAGGATTAGGAACTCTTATACAACATAATGGTTGGACTTATTTTTTTTTCCTGTAGTTTAGTTATTGAAAATGAAAATTTAAAATATTAAATGTATTTGTTAAATTTTATAAAATATTAGCTATTATGATTGTACTGTAATCTAAGCCCCTGCTACTGTGGTTGTTTGTTCAATCTTCATATTCATTATAGTATGTGATTTTAAGTGTTCAGACATTTTGACTTATTAAATATCTTACAAATAACTAAGAAATTTTTATGACATGGGTC
>KK117872.1:78555-115430 GCA_000611955.2 Stegodyphus mimosarum | reverse complement strand
TCTGTTACTTGTTTCTTTTTTATGGTATGGGATGACTTGGTCTGGATTGCAGTTGATATTCCAGTTCGTTCCCCAAGTGGTGATTGATTATTATCCCCAAGTGATTATTATGATTGTGCTGTTGTTTATTGCGTAGCATTATCTATGCAAGACTACAGTTGTGTTGAAATGGGAGTGGATAATGCCACAATATGGATAGTGCAGAAATATCTAAAATTGAAATAAAACTTGTGCATTTATTCTTTCTATCTTAGAAAGTAGCGAACAAATCCAGATTATGAGAAACAACAACTAACTGTTATATTTCCACCATCAAGCTTCATTTTGTTCTCAATATAGCTACACAAATTCCATTCAACTCGTATTCTTCCACAATTTCATGCTCTTGTCGGTAACAAAATTTGATGCTCGCTGGGATATGTTACCATTGCCGAAAGTTCTTATATGCTTAGTTTTACTCCACTGTAAACAGTGCTTGTGATTGTTTGGTTTAATTTTCAAAGTACCATTTCACCTATCATTTTGCACCATGAGTTCTATTCATGGGCTTTCCATGCAGTACAGAAAGCTTTACAATTTCACAGTGCATGATCATTATGTTGAATATTTAAAACCCTACCCTGTCGTAAAATCACCAATCGTGGTTCACCAACCAACCTAACACATAAGAAACAGTAGCCATTTTAAGAAATGGTGGCACTCTGAAATTGCATAAAATTCTAACAAAATTTAAAATGTATGAAACATTTGTAATGAAACACGAAAAATTATGTAAAACAAGCATCGATAATGAAACTCTCAAAATTATATAAAACAGTAAGAAATTAACTAAGTTAAAAACACAAAAAACATTCATAATAAAACAACTTTTTTTCCAGGTTGTCTGCTCATGTGTACATCAATCTGTTTTAACTTTTTAAAAAAATTAATTCCCAGCTCGGTGCTGCTCTCCATCTCCATGCACACATAGACCTTTTAATCTTAAAAAAAATCAGAGGCTTCAAATTATCTTCATGGAATACATATTCCTACATTTTCTATTACTATGCAAAATAGCACATTTCCAAGGAAAAGAAATGCAACGCTTTTTTTTTTTCATTAATTAGCAAACTTCACACTACAAGCAGAAATCACAATCATGACTTTCAGATTTAAAAGCCACGCACATTTATTTTCAAGATTTCATTATGAAGTTGCTATAAATACTGTGTTTGGTTTTCTGTTTTATATATATATAGTATCATCTAGTTCAGAAAATGCATTTGAAAATGGGATTACATTAATATTAAATATGTTAATGTTGCTCTATTAATATTGAGTATGCTAATTGTTCTAAATTTTCAGAAATATTTGTTCTAATGACTTGTAATTTAATTTTTCAGATTTTTATTGTTTTGTGTATTTTATTTGGTACCTTATTATATTGTTTTTATTTAGTTATTTATTATGCATTATAATAGTATAATATACACTCACGTTTGTGAAAATTGCAACACCAAGAAGGAATCGTCATAATTGAATGCAATTTAATACACAGTTGAGTGGTAGTGGTACAAATAAATGATTAAATGTTCAAAGCAAACAAACAAGAACAAGAGATCAGAATCAGTATTTTGTGTGGCCACCACGCGCCGCAATAAGTGCTGCTACACGACGTGGCATGGAGTCAAACAAAGTTTGAATGTCTGACTGAGGAAGAGCATTCCATATCGTTTGTACGCGTACCCAAAGTTCGTCTGCAGACGCAACAGGACGAGGATCACGAGCAAGACGCCGACCAATGACATCCCACACATGTTCAATTGGCGACATATCCGGGGAACACGCAGGCCAAGGAAGAAGCTGTACCTGCTGCGCTGCAAAGAAGGATTTAACAATCCGAGCAGTATGAGGGCGGGCATTGTCCTGTTGAAATACAGCGCCTGGCAAGCTTTGAAGGAAGGGAACAGCTTCGGGCTGTAGAACTTCACGGATATACCGGTTGCTGTTCAGATTGCCCACAATTCGTAGCAATTGAGATCGTCTATGATATGCTATGGCGCCCCAGACCATAACTCCGGGTGTTCGTCCACTGTGGCGTTCGATAATGCACTCCGGAAGGTGGCGTTCACCGGCATAGCGTCTGACACGAATGCGGCCATCATGGTACCACAAATTAAAGCGGGATTCGTCAGAAAACACGACATGCTGCCAATCAGCACGCCAGTCTCTATGCTGATTGGCCCATTGTAGCCGCAGGCGGCGATGGTCGTGCGTTAGGGGGATCCTGTATAAAGGAGTCCGTGCGCGCAGTCCACACTGCAGCAGACGTCTACGAATTGATGAAGCACACAATGAAACACCTGTAGCTATTGACCACAGTGCTGCCAATTGTCTAGAGGAAGCTGTACGGTCCGTCCGCGCCATGCGGACCAGGTGTCTATCATCGCGAGCTGACGTCACATTTCGGGGTCCACTCCCGGATTTCCGAGTTGTCCGACACTCGTCCGTCCACTGCTTCCAAACGCGCATCACTGTGCTGCTGTTACGCTGCACACGAGAGGCTACTGCACGATACGACAATCCAGCTTCACGAAGGCCGATGATTCTCCCTCGTTCAAACTCTGTAAGTTGTTCAAATCTCGCTCTCTTTCGTCGACGAGGCATAAGTACAGATTGAGTTAACGTTTACCACTAGCAGATAACCACCGATAACCATACACGCCTCGCTACAGCCGTCTATTTATTCGGATCCATCAGCCGTTCAGAGGGCGCTGCTCAGCATACGCATGCGCTACGGATTTGCAATTCTAATCATTTGCATATCATGCGCTACTTTGCATTTCCTGAAAATTTCAGCTCACTCGCGTAAGTCCTTCATGGTGTTGCAATTTTCACAAACGTGAATGTATAACAAAATACACAATAAATGTATGGTTACCTCTTATGTTTGTATGTTTGTCTCATGTGTTACACTATAGATCAGTGGTTCCCAAACTTTTTTGACCAGTGGACCCCTTATTATAGTCAAAACTTGCCCATGGACCCCCAAGTGAAAAAGCTACGTAAATGCATAGCATAAAAAATACAAATTTTTAGAAACATTTTGTTGAACAAGTATTTGTTTAAAATAAAGTTTAAAAAATTAATGAACTTGATGAGATGTTATGAATGTATTTATGTCCGGCTCAGAGTTTTTTTTTTTTTTTTTTTTTGAGTGTGAGTGTGTGGGTGGGTGGTTGGATGAGTGAGTGAGAGAGAGAGTACTTTTTGCTTATTATTACACTCACATAAAATGTTGCTAACAAATGGTGATTCATTTTTCGCCAAGCTAAGATGCAAAAGATAACAGCCATTTTCAATAATGGTAGCCTACTAAGACTTACATAAAACAGCAACCAATTAGCAAAATTTAAAACATAAGAAAGATCCATAATAAAACACTTTTTTTACACCATTCTTTAATATACACAGTGATTAGTATTGGCTTCAAAAAATATCAGAGAATTATGGAAACTTAGCATTGCGCACAACTGGACACTGTGCACACTGCTGTTCTTCCCATGTACACAATGAGCTATTTTCACTAAATTAAACATCAGAGAGCTGCACAAATTTGCCATCAGTGCAATAATTTTTTTTTTCATAAAATTTGATAGATTACGAAGTACAACTTATGAGTTGTGAATGTTTACTTTCTGCAATTTTAGGTAAAATGCCATTATTTCTGAAGAAATGCAATGCTTCCTTTTTCATCAGCCAGCAAATTCCACAGTTCCATTACAATTCTGTGCAAGGAAAAAAAAATTCACTCAGTACAATAAAAGCAAAAACTAAATGACCACCAGATTTGAAGCTGAAAACTGGCTCTCATCTGCCGTGCGTGCATGCATACTTAAGTTACCACATAAATACATTTGCAATATCATTGGCTACCTATTTGATGACATAGTGCTTTTCCTTGTAAATACTTTTCAAGAGAGTGGCAAAAATCAGAAATTAATTAAGTTTGCAACATTTGTTGATTACTTTCCACCTGGGCAACTTTTTTACTGCCTTGTACGAAGTAATAGAAGTGTTGGAATTGCAAAAAATTTCAGGTATCATATTTCAATGAAAACAGACATTTTGACTGCTCTTGAATCCATTTGAATGATTTTTTTTACATGACATCTGTACGTATGAACAGAATAAAGGACTTTTTTTCCAAAACAAATGTAAAATGAATTCACAAGAGATTTTTTTCCACGACGTCTATATGTATCTAGCATAGCTGAAAATCAAGTAGCCATAGAACATTGAAATTTTCCTTATGGGGGACTACCTCTCTTTTTTGTTGCAATCAGCCATACCAAACGAGTATCTATTCCCAACCTGTTACCTGGCTTGGTGAGCTCAGTATTTTTATTCTTATGTACTGGTAAATTGTGTATTTTTGTATAATAATAAGTGGGTGAATTATGTTGTTCTTATGTTCCAATTAAGGTTTTTATGCCTTTAATGAATCTGCATACAGTAGTTATTGAATAATCAACAATTTAAAACTTCGAGTGGCACTAAGCTTATATAGGCCTCTATTTATTTACATTTGAAACACTTAGTAGAGTAGTGAATTAAGTCAATTGGGGCACTAACTTCAGTAGTTCCCAGCCCCCAAATAGTACCAAAAGTTAACTTTTAATCTTGTACACCGAAAACTTGTGTCTTCCTGCCCATTGGTTGCTTGTTTTGGCATGAAAACTCTAATGCTTTTTTTAAACTGTATTTGGTGTTAAGTTTTTCTTTATTTTACAATTTTTAATGAAGATAATTTGAATTTTTATGTATTTTTGCCTTTCCATGAAGTTAGAACAGAATTAATTGAAAGAGAAATATCTATATTTCTAATGAAATTTGAAGTAATAAGTATAAATGAAGTGCAGCAAAAAATGTATATAATTTAATACGCCATACACAGAGGTCACATGGGTCCACATTGAATATTTTCTTTTAAATTTTCTAAGCAATGAATTTATGAAACTGTTGGAATTATTCTTTTCAAATCTTCCAGAAGTATTTAGTCTTCCTCTTGAGCAAGCCTATAAATAGGAGGCTGTGAGCTACAATCAGTTAGTTGGATCAAGACTTTTAGTATATTTACTCTGCTGAGCTTCAGCTCAGGGATTTGGACTTTTGTTGTGTAAGCAGTTTTGCTGATGTGTGATATTCTTCATATGTTAAGGAGTATTTCACCATATTTTTGTGTTTCTTCTTGGACTGTTTATTATTCTGTGTGAGTTATTATTTGTGCCAATGAAGATATTTAGTTTTGCTATTTGGAAGGAGATCTTTATATATGTATAATACATTTCTTGTTTCTTGCAATTCTAGGAACTGTCACAAGTTTAGAATTTTATGATTCATACTTGATTTCAAGTAGTGAGGACAAAACTATTTGTATATGGTCCACAAAAAATTGGCAGTGCATAAAAACACTTAGTGGCCACAAGTAAGTACCTTTATTCATATATCTATATATATGCATAAAATCAAGGTATAATATTTAAATCAAAATTTAATGGTTAACAATCTAACAGGAAGAATATACATTCAAAACTAGAACAAAAAGCAATTCAGTAAAATAATGTAAAAAGAAATAGTTGAAAATTCTTTGGTCTTTGTCAAGGAGTAACCAAAAAATTTCCACAAAGCCATGCTTTTCTATTTTATTAAACTATATATAAACTGCACTGAATTATATTTTCCTTTTAATCAAACCACTATTCTACTGCTCAGTTCAATTCAACAACAGTTTTCTTTCTTTACAAGTCATGTGGAATATGCACAGTGAAACCAAGTAACATCTTTATCACAGGTTTTTAATTTTCTTTCCCATTTGCATTCAATTTATTATTAAATGTATTATTTTTCCTAATTTTAGGCCTTTGGAAATATTTCTCATTTTAGGCTACAACATACCATTTTCAACAAAAATAACCAAGTTTCATTTCCTTACATTTTAAACTTTGAATTTTAATTGCTTTTATTTTGTAGCAGTTTTGCTACTATATATATAAAGGACAACTATAAAAACATATAATCTTAGGTTCTAGATTTTAAAAATATTAATTTAGTTTAGTGAATTTAATTTGACTGATGTTGTCATGTTGATGGATTCTGAGTTTTTGTAACACTTTTATCTCTTGAAAGAATTCTTATTACATATTTAATTCTTTTTTCTAATTTTAAGAATTTTGCATATTGAAATATTTCGCACTTCAAACTAAAAGCCTAACATTATCAGAACTTTTTAATTTCTTTAACCTTTCCAGTCCTGATGGGCACATACATCCCAGTGATTACATTTCATTCCCCCCCTTTCAGTCCCCCCCCCATTGGGTAAATAAAACCCACTTTTAAATGGTTTTTTATGTTTACAGTGTTTGTTTTATGTTTGCAAAATCAAACAAATGTTCATTGTTTAAAGATTTTGCTGCCAGAAAAAAGGAAAAAAAAAATTGTCTGCTTTGTATGCATATATGTAGAAGTGCCATCAGTGTTTGTGCTTTATGTTCCACAATCTGAATCAAATATCCTAAAATCACTTAATTATATTTATTATGCAAGACACGATCTACATCATATGCATGACCACAGCACTATTAAGTGAAATTTTTTATCACCTTGTGTCTTAATAGAAAAGTCCCTTTAGTCCCGTAGGTGGTTGAGCAGTAATATTGCTGAGCTTTGGTAGTTCCGGCATAGGTTCAATACCAGGCAAATGGGCAGGCTGCATGGCATTTTCATGGTTTTCCTTCAGTGTAACATGTATATGAGCCAGTTTCCCTTAGAAAGTCCATATGCTGACATCCCTCCTCTTAGGCAGATATCCCTCACATGCTTTGCCATAATTAAAATAAGTCAGACCCCTATAGAAAACAAGGTCCAACAGTGGCCGAGCAGTAAAGTCAGTCACTGAACCCTGATAGTTCAGTCCAGTGTTTGACAGTCCAGTGTCCAGTGAGAAATGGGCTGGATGCATAGCCGTTTTCATGGTTTACCACATGTAATGTGTAGACAAGCCAGTTTCTCTTAGGAAGGCTCTCTCTCTCTCAAAGACAGCTCTCTCTTTATCCTTAAACAAGTATAACCCTGAAGTCCTTTACATAATCAAATAACTCTCATACAAAAGCGCTTAAAAATAAATAACATTAGCATTGGCTTGTCATTAGATTTCCACATAGGAATTCTAAGGAATGATTTGGATAATTAAGAAGGCTGATGTATGAATTATTAAAAGAATTTTTAAAAAATTACATATTATAGAAATTAATATAGCTTATGCATATCCCTATGGCTGTTTTAAAATATTCTTATTTCATACTTTAGCATATATCTTTTTTTAATAATTGATCAAGGTACTTATGGCTTATCTAATACCAGGAGATACGGTAGATACCAAGATAACTGCAGCAGTAATCTCAGTATGGGTTATGTTGGTTTGAGGAAAATAATTATGGTGATGATCCGGTTGATTTTGTTTTATTACCTTTGATTAAGTGCTGTATGTTTTGCAGTATAACTCTCAAATTAATGGGAGATGAACATCATTGAGTAGTATGATATTCATCCATTGCATTATTTCGGGACATCTACCTTTGTCCTTTATTTGACTCTTCACTATTAAGATTTAAGAGTAATCTCTGTTAGTCTTGTTCTAAACAAAGTGCAAGGATGTGCTTGTAATTGGTAGAAAGACAGTTATTTCTATTTTGAATGCCCACTGTAGCTCAGGTTCCAGGTAAGCCATAAATATCTAGTTGGTTAGCATAAAAAAATTTAAAATGGTTCACTGGAAGAAACTTGTTTCCTGTATTTTGCCTAGATATGCTGTCAATTCTATTTCCATTCATCCATCTGGCAAGCTGGCATTATCTGTTTCCAGAGACAAAACATTAAGAACATGGAATTTGATCAAGGGACGATCAGCATATATTACTAATATTAAGAAAGGTAATTACTTATAGTTTGTTTTAATTTTTCAGTTTTTGCAATATGTGTATTAAATAATATTTTGTTAAAGAGATAAATTATAGTTGCAGAATTAGTGCGGTGGTCTCCTGATGGATCTCATTTTTTGGTAGCATTCCGCAATACAATTGATGTCTACTCTGTGGAAGTAAATACTTTTTATGAATTTAATTTTAAAACTGCTGTATGTAATTCATATATGTTAGTAAAATAAATAGCAACATAAATGAGCTGTAAGAAGAAAAGTATTATTTTTCAGTTTTTAGCTCTAAAGTGTGTTGGGATTTATATATGTACTTATTTATTTATTTATTCTATTGTATTCCATTTTATTTTTAGTTACTAAGTTAAAAATAAACCAGAAAAGAGTGTATATTTAATGAGTAAAATGTCATTTAGTTAAAAATTATATCCAAGCTACAAAAGGATAATCAGCTTCCAAGAACATGGTTGCTTTTGAATATTTGGTTCATTATTATCTCCACTCTGAAAACCTGAAGTGAAATATGTAACTTTAAGTAAAGGTATAAATTTTGCAGTTGCAACCAAGAGCACAAGGGAAAGTACTGCATTTACAAATGCTAAACAAAATGCTACACAGTTGGTCAGAAAATAGTTGATGTTTTATATTTCTTTATCCGAAAAGCCTAGTAGTAGTTACAGTTTTATTACAATTATTATTATTATTATACAGTCATTTTGCTACTTCCTTGAAATCTGCAACTCCCTTTCATACTTTTTTTTATGCTTAATGCCTGAAGAGTTGTTGTCCACTTTGAGAAATATCAATGTAGAATGTTTATATTTCAGCCAGAGCTTGTAGTTGAATATAAAGTTATTAAACAAATGAGGCATTTCCAGCAAAAAGCTCAGATCATCATAAATCTCCTCCAGATTTTGCAGTCAGCATAGTGCAGTCAAAAAGAAACTGCAGGCATTCTATACTCAAGAATATTTTATCTATCTGGAACATTGTTGGAACTTAATTTGCTGATCCATATAGTATTTTTCCTAATTTTCTGCTGTCCATGAATGATGAGTTAAATACTGATATATCTCTTACCATCAGGTTGAGTAATGTGGAACTTCTGTGCAATGATCAGCTGTTGTATTCAGTGTTATTCATATCCCAATGAATTTTTTTAGCAAAAACAAATTGTTCTATATGTTGGGATAACAATAGTGCCAAAAAACAAGACATACGAGTTTCTTATATGGAAAAAGAAGAATGCAAAAAAGTAGGCAACTCTCAAAATATCATTGAAACAGATATATCTGTTTCAATGATATTTTGATGTTTAGGTATCTAAACAAATGCTTCTCTCCTAAGTCACCATATTCACAACTTTTGATGGGAGTACAGATAAATCTTAATTAATAGATTTTGTGTTAAATTTCAGATCCTTTAATGTAGAAAATTCTTAATTTAATAGAATATGCTTATAAAAAAATTAAATCCACCATCATTTAACTAAAATATTTTCAAAGTTTAGGGTACTGTCAATTCCTGTAAGTGACAATGTAATGAAATTAGGCATGATGATGATGATTAGTGATGAAGGCTTAACGAAATCTGTATGTGATAAAAATTCATTTTCTAATTTAAAAGCAATAAATATCATCTCTTTTACACCTGAATTTTATAAACAATAGCAACATCCAGCTGACAGCTAGAATATAAATGACTGGTTTGCATAAGAAACTTTGACATTCCTTCTGTTCATTTAAAACTTCCGTGTTCTATCATAAATAGTTTCTTTAGATTAAATATGTAAATTAATTTTGATCTTTTTTCAATTACTTTATATAGTGATATTTTAAGTTTGTAGTGAACATTTGTATAATCTGGGACTAGGAAAGAATGATTCGCCAAGTAAAACTGATTGTAAGAAACCAATGATAATTGCCATAGATCTATGGCATTTGTTGGTTTCCCTAGAGTCAGTTTATAGTATCTGCGTTAAAATTATAAAAACATTTCATTTTTCTATTATCCATTTTTATTTTTCATTTATGTACTACATATATCACTTGCATTAGTTTTGTTTTGCATTTAACTAGATTTTTATTTCTTGTGCAGAGTGCTGCTGTAGTGCAGACTATCGACTTCAAACAGAAAATATGTGATTTAACCTTTATAAAGGTAAGACTGCTTGCATTTATTATTCAAATAAACTGCATACTCAGTATAAAATGAATCATCAAAATTTTTGTTTCTTTTATGGAGGAGAAAATATTTTATTTTTGTACCGTTAATTTGGAAATTTAACTGTAACTTCAAAGGCAAAGTGTTAAAATGTTTTATGTAATTAATGTGTCAACATACCTGTGTTGATGGGCTGGCCATGAAGAATTTCATAAATCAGCTTTGAATTTATTTAAGGTACTGTCAGTAAAAAATAACAGTCATAGTTATAACTTATCACATAGGTATTTTCCATAACTTTGGGCTTGTTTTTATTCACTTTGTATACTTGAACTGAAATATTTGTTGGTGTATAAGATTACTGCCAAGTGTTTCTCTTCCCATCTCCCTCCCCCAAAACTATCAGTGGGAAAAGATATTTTGTGAAGAAACATTAATAGCTTACTTTTTACTTTGTTGGAAAACTAAATATATGTCATTTTAATACACATTTTTGCAAAAACATCAAAGCTTAATGAAGGAAGTGGTTGTTTTTGATGAAATTGAATATGTGTATAGTTCATACTCAGATAATAAAATGATTAAAAATCAAGGTCATAGTACCTGTTCATGTCTCACAATCACCCGTTGAGTGTTCAAATTAGTAGTTGGTTGAACTGCCCCTGCTAGCAATGCATGCTTGAATTTGTCGAGCAAAGGAGTGATAGAGGTTCCTAATTAAGATGACTTCGTGGTTTCAAAACACTAATCGATGTGAAGAAAGAAAAAAATTATTTATTTAAAGAAATTTAAAAAGAAACTATAAAACTCAGTGTTTTGTATTTTGCTCCTACAAAATACAAAACACGACCACCTCACTCTTCTGTGGCCAACGCTCGTCTGTCTTAAATTACAGTAACCTCCTAGGAGGAGACATAAAACACGCCAAGCGCTCCTTGTTGATCGCCAAACAGTCGCCAGATACTATACTAATGTCATCCTGCAACACATTCTGCCAGACATTCAGCAGTTGTCACTCCAAATCTGCAATATTTTATTGTGCCCGAATCTAGCGGCCTACCATGTCCCAGACATGCTTGATTGGTTCGATTTTTTGCAAAAGAGTGTATATTTAATGAGTAAAATGTTGTTTACTTAAAAATTATATCCAAGTTACAAAAGGATAATCAGCTTCCAAGAACATGGTTGCTTTTGAATATTTGGCTCCTTATTATCTCCACTCTGAAAACCTGAAGTGAAATATGTAACTTTAAATAAAGGTATAAATTTTGCAGTGCAGCCAAGAGCACAAGGGAAAATACTGCATTTAAAAATGCTAATCAAAATGCTACACAGTTGGTCAGGAAATAGTTGATGTTTCACATTTCTTTATCCGAAAAGCCTAGTAGTAGCTACAGTTTTGTTACAATTATTATTATTATTATAATACAGTCATTTTGCTACTGCCTTAAAATCTGCAACTCTCTCTCTTTTTTTTTTTTTTTTTATGCTTAATGCCTGAAGAGTTGTTGTCCACTTTGAGAAATATCAATGTAGAATGTTTATATTTCATCCAGAGCTTGTAGTTGAATATAAAGTTATTAAACAATTGAGGCATTTCCAGCAAAAGGCTCAGATCATCATAAATCTCCTCCAGATTTTGCAGTCAAAAGAAACTGCAGGCATTCTATACTCAAGAATATTTTATCTATCTGGAACATTGTTGGAACTTGATTTACTGATCCATATAGTATTTTTCCTAATTTTCTGCTGTCCATGAATGATGAGTTAAATACTGATATATCTCTTACCATCAGGTTGAGTAATGTGAAACTTCTGTGCAAGGATCAGCTGTTGTAGTCAGTGTTATTCATATCCCAATGAATTATATTCTAATTTCAGCATTGTTTTTATTTGATTGTAAGCCAGACCTTTTTTGTGGGGGAGGAGGCCAAAAGTATCTCAGGCTTCGTATGATTATGATCAGCAAAGTAGGTCACACTTTTTCCTGATGTAATCAGAAGTCTTGAATGCAGTTGATCTCACAGAAGATAATGCTTTGTAGAAAGACAAAATAACAAATCTAGTTTATCAGATGATAACAACTGAACAATTAAATGGTGTATATTAATTTTTAATTAAATATATTTTTATTTCTCTGGGTTGTCTTCAATCAATATCAGCTCTTAATCAAGTTAATACATTAGTTTGTGACTCCTTCGTGGCCTTGTCTGTTGTTGAGGTAGGGTGAGTTGAACATTTTTTAGATTCATCACTAGGCACCCTCTCTTGGAAATATACAGTGGCTTCCAAAAATGTTCATACACTTTAAGAATTTGTAGAAAAAGACTTTGTAGCTCAGAACTGAATTCAAATATAAAACCCAATATTTTTCACCATATCTCCATATGATTTTGAATAAAACTAAACTTTTTTTTAATATTGACTTTTTTTCACCCCTAAAGTTGAAAAATGTAAGGAGGCATAGATAAAACATGCCACAAAAGTGATTATACATCAAAACATTTTCGTAAAATGTAAATAAAATTATAGTCCATCATCCTTTTTTAGTTATTTATTATTATTTTTTTAACCCTTTAAGCGTGCTTGACGAACTCACCTCGTCATCGGAGTGTTACGCCGTACCCGTGTTTGACGAGTCCTACTCGTCATCCAATTTTAAAGTCCGCATTTCAACGTGTTTGACGAAAATATCTCGTCATATCCTTATGTTTTCAAAAATTGTCACTAGATGGCAATAGTAGTTCCGTAAAGTGAAATATAATTTCTTGGGGAGACTTTGGTGTGTTTGATTTTTGCATTCTGGTGAAAATGGCGAGCTGTAGCGGTGTTTCCAGCCGCTTTTCTGTGAAAAGACCGTTGCTAGCGAATGATTCTGATTCAGAAGATAACATTTTAGATTATTCTGATTTCGAAAGTGGATCGGATTCCGATGCAAGTATTGACAGTTATGAATCAGATGAGGATATGGATAAGAATTTGGATTCGGTGCGCCAATGGTGTAAAGTTTCAAGTGCAACTCCAGCTCCACCACGTTTTCAATTTGATGGAAAGCCTGGAATAAATTTTCAGGTAAAAGGTATTGATAATTCCTTAGATTTTTTCCAACTATTCATAACTGAGGAATTGGTAGAAACTATAGTAGAGGAAACAAATATATATGCAGAACAATTTTTGCGAAAGAACAGAAGTGTACTGAAATTTAGATCCCGAGTGCATAAGTGGAAACCGGTAACTGTACCTGAAATATGGATTTATTTAGCTCTTCTTTTACTCCAGGGTATTGTTTTGAAGCCCGTGACAGCCTGGTATTGGTCAAAGAAGAAAATTTTGAGCACTCCTTTTTTTGCTGAAGTTATGTCAGAGCAAAGATTTTCTTTGATAAGCAAGTTTCTGCATTTTTCAAATAATGAAACTATGGATGAAGAAACTCATCCTTGCTGGAAACTTCGAAAAATATGGCCTATTTACAGTTTCCTTTTGGAAAAATTTCGAACTCTGTATACTCCTGAGCGTGACATTAGCATCGATGAAAGCTTGATGTTACATAAAGGGAGGCTTTCTTGGAAACAATATATACCCTTGAAGAGAGCTAGATTTGGATTGAAATTCTATATGCTCTGTGAATCAGACACAGGTTACATATGGAATTACATTTTATATACTGGAAAGGGGATGATTCTAAGCCCAGACTTCAACAAGGAAAACCTTACATCGCAAATTGTTCTAAGTTTGATCCAACCTTTGCTCAACAAAGGATACTGCCTTACAGCCGATAATTTTTATATGTCACCAGATCTTTGTGATAAACTTATATCATTCAAAACTGACTCGTACGGGACAGTTCGAGTGAACCGCAAAGATGTTCCAAAAGAAATGCAATCATCAAAACTTAGAAAGGGTGACATTATTGCTTTTCAACGCGGAAAACTAATTGCAATGAAATGGAAAGATAAAAAAGATGTTCATTTATTGAGTACAATCCACAATATTGAAATGAGTAAAGTTTCTTGTAATGGAAAAGATGTTGAAAAGCCAAAGGTTGTAATCGATTACAATTTATCAATGGGAGGTGTGGACAGAGCGGACCAAAATTTATCCTATTATGAGACAGTACGGAAAAGAATGAAAGTATACTACAAAAAAATTTTCAGGCATATGATTGATCAATGTCTTTTCAATTCATCGATTCTACAGAGCAAGGTAACTAACAAAAATATAAAACTGTTGGATTTTCGAACTGCAGTCATTGAAGAAATATTACATAAATATCAAGTGTCTACAGACATGACGGGAAAAACGGGAAGAAAAAGTGATGAAAATGATCCATTGCGTCTTACAGGAAGGCACTTTGCAGACTATATACCTGCCACACCCTGCAAACGAGAACCAACAAGACGATGTGTTGTTTGCTATGCGTCTAATAAAAACGGTAAGAAGATTAGAAAAGAGACCAGAATATGGTGTCAGGTCTGGCACCAGAGCAGGTGTAACCAGTATGGTTACATGCAGTGTCAAAATTTAGCAAAGGCAACATTTTTAGAAATTTAGAGCAGCAAAAGCTAGAGATGGCAGAATTTCAGGACTTAAGGAGAGGCACTTGTTGCTGCCTGTAAATTCTCCTATTTTTAGGCAGGTACGGGGTAGCAGAATTTAGGAGCTTCAAAGATTGCATTAGGCAGCATATGCATTAAGGGTGTATGAAAGTTTTATTCTGGCTACCGTCAACCATTGCACTGTTATTGGCCCAAGTGGGCCTCCCCAGCCAACAGGTGTTTGAAAAATAACATACAGAAATCTCAGTTAGTCTGGAGATAAATCACATTTATGGCATACTCACTTCCTCTTTGTAGTTATATTCTTAATCCATTCCTAATCTCTATAAGAAGAGTAGGATGGTTTTTTTTTTGTTTGTACAGAGGTCCAGATATTAAATCATTCTGGATTTTGCACTTTTTATTATAGTTTGTTTATATTATACTGAATATTGTATTTCATATTTTTTATATTGACATGTTTTTATGCTTTTCTAGGATGAAATATTTGCTGTTGGAGGAGAGAGTGAGGATATTCATTTTTATAATATGAAATCTGGAGAATTAATTCATACATTCAATGCTCATAAATGCAGGTAATTGTATATTTTCAGATGTGATTTAAATAGCAAGACATTATATAAATATGCATCTGAAATCTACAAGTTTCTCAAAATTAGAATAATCAACTGATATTGAATATAGCAAAGAAGCATGAAATTAAAATTTCAATTTTAATCTGGAATTTAAGAGCAGCTGGAAAATATTGTTATAGAGCAGGGGTTCTGAACCAGGGGTAAAGGGGAAGATGCAGTCAGCCTTTTATTTATCTATTAAGTATTTAGTTGCACTGTATACTAGAACTGTTAAAACTTGAATAATAGTACATTTATGCATATAAAATGTACTGTTATTCAAGTTTTGGTATTTATCAACATTTTTACACTTTTTGTTGTGTAATTTTTAAAACACATTGAAAAATTGTATAAATCTACACGCATATCTATTTCGAGTTTAGTAAAGGATGGGGGAAATTATCTTCTAGAAATGGCGAAAGGGGTGAATGGGAAAAAAAAAAAAAAAGGCTAAGTACTCCTGTTATAGAAGATATTAAAACATGTCATGTTTTATGGCCTTAAATATTGATCCTATGTGTGTATTTTCAATAACAAAATTTTTCAAAATAGGAAATTTTATGCAAGTGGTTTCATTAATGCGTGAAAAAATTTTTGAATATAAAGTCTAACTTTTTATCTGTAGCACAAAAGTGTCCAGTGAACAAATATTGATGATGCTTTAATCATTAAAAGTTTCATATATTTGTATGCAAAATTTGTACTGATATTCAGTAATGAGCAATTTTCAGTGCTTATTATGATGTGTACATTTAAATTTAGTGAGCAACTGCAAAATATAAATTTTAGTTTTAGCATTCAATTTTTATTGAATGAACAGTATTTATTATTGATTTTATAAGCATGTTCAAATAAACTCTTAATTACTCCACTTTTTTTCAGACATCCTGTATAATTCCACATCTTTTACAGTATTAAATTATTATAATTGTTGTTTGTGTGTCTAGAATGGACTTTAAATTTATTAAATGATGCGACTTGGTGCCTGAAGACGAACGAACTAACATTTTTCCAGTGTTTAAATTTGAAGTGCAAGACCGCCAAGTTTGTCGCAATTACAATTAACCCCTTAACGCTCGCATAGTTTTGAAGAAAATGGTCATAAAAGTGCCTATTTTTTTATTCAAGAAAATTATATAAAACTGAGTGTATATACAATATTTGCATTCATTTTTAATTTTTAAGTTAATTTTTAGCTTGAAATTTAAAAAAAAAAAAAAATTCGGAAAGCCAACATTCAGGGTTATTATGACTGAATGTTAGTTTTCCAACAAAGAGAGAAAATAAAAAATATGTGTTTGAAACATTCAAAGAGAATTTTATTGCATTTACGCATAATGTAAATAAATACTAGTAATTTTTTCTTGTGTGATAAATTTCAAAGCATGCGATGCAAAGGCCAACATCACAATCAGGACAATAGTACCGAGTTTCCTTTCTGCATCTCTTATTATTTTCATCTCTTTTGGAACAACAAACTTTGCATTCTCTTGATGGTTGCCGTTTCTTATCCGTTGGAGGTATCTGTCTAATAAAATGTCTTTCAATCAAACGATTGGGGTTATCCTCCAAGCTTGGCCGGCCTCTTTTTGTAATGGTATCCGATATCGAATACTTTTGAATAAGTTCATCCACTAAAGATAAACGGTACATCAAATGGGATTTTTTTCCACTTTGTTTTTTGTAAATAAGGTACGAGTTCAAAATAGTTTGATCTAACAAATGAAAAAATATTTTCTTATAATATTTCTTTCCTCTTTTTCGAGCAATAGAATAATCTCCAAGATATTGGTCTACAATATCTACTGCTCCCATATTTTTATTGTAATCAGTGACAATTGCAGGTTTTTTGACAACTTTGTTATGACACTGTACATCTACCATGTCATTTGTATGGACTGTAGATAGCATAGTAACATCTTTCTTATCTTTCCACTTCATGACAAGAACTTTACCTCGACGAAAAGCAATATTTTCATTTTTTGCGATCTTCTTTTTTACCAGTTCATGAGGCATTTCTTTTCGGTTTACTTTTACAGTTCCATATGTGTCTGTTTGAAATTTTAGAAGCATGTCTGCCAGTTCTGGAGAGGTGTAAAAGTTGTCTGTTATCAGACAATATCCCTGTCTTAGAAGTGGTTTGATGAGTGACATCACGACTTGAATTGACTGAGGCAGATCTTTATATGTCTGATCAAAAACCGTGCCTTTTCCGGTATATATAATTTGTGACCATATATACCCTGAGCTTGATTCGCATAATAAATAAGATTTAACTCCAAAACGAGATCTCTTTTTAGGCATATACTGTCGCCACCCTAAACGACCTTTGAAGAGCATGAGAGTTTCATCAATTACAACATCTCGTCCAGGAGTTACAGCCCTTTGGAACAATTCATTCAGGTGCTCTAACACTGGCCAAATTTTATACAGCTTTGGATTTGGATGTGTGTTAGAATCAAACGTTTCGTTATTTACAAAATGCAGAAACTTGTGTATTTCGTAAAATCTGTTACAAGGCATTATGCTCCCGAAAAAAGGTGTTGAAATAGAATGTTTCTTACTCCAGTACATTTTTGTGTCTGGTTTTTTTACAATACCTTGTAAAATTACTATACTCAGGAATTTCATAATTTCTTCTTTCGTGACTGGTGTCCAAGCTTTTCTTTTTTTGAATAGGCGGAATGATGAAGAATTTTGACATTGTTCGGCATATCTATTCGTTTCCGAAATAATGAGATTCACTAAATTATCATTTAAAAAATACTCAAAATATTGTAACACACCAGAACTTGGATCAAAATGTATATTTACCTTTGGCGTTCCTAAAAACTTAAAACGTGGGGGTTCATGATCTACTGAAGTAATTTTAGTCCATACTCGTCCAGGCAACAGTACAGCTCCATCATCACTGCTTTCAGATTCACTGTCCGAACTTTCATAAAAATCAGTTATTTCAGAATCACTCTCAGATCTATTTATACTAAAATCGGAATCAGATTCACTGCCTGACTCTACCTCCATAATGTATACAACATTTAAAAAAATATTTTCTTACCGAATGCAAAACACATGCATTCACAAAGAGGCTAACTTAGTAACTGAGAAAACAAAAAAGCGCGCGCTTTGGAAAGTAATAAGATTTCAAAAAACATCTCAAATATGCGTGTTTATAGAGTGCTGACATCTGGTTTAAAATAAATTAACTATCTCTAAAAACATTGCAAATAGTCTAGGGCAGCCATCTGGTGTACATATTAAGAAATAAAACATGATTCCGGGCATAAGAAATAGATTGTTTTAATATTTTTGGCGCATTATTTTTGAACACTCCAGCCCGGAAATATCACGGGCGCGAGAAATAGAGGACGAAACTTCACCCCGTCATTTTCACGGGAGCGAGAAGGAAGGGGTTAAAGGCAGCAACAGTTGTGTTTAAAAACAATTTTTATTCTACATCACTTTTTGAAATGTTGTAGAATTTTAGTATTAAAAAAACATAAATTTTAATACTAGACACACTTAATTTTTTATGAGAGAATTAATATTTAATTGTATTCTTCATGATGGTGTTATGATTTCAGGAACTAATTGTGTTACTATCTAGTCTGCACATGGTGAAGTAAAACTGGATCAGTTATACATATGTTTAGCTTTCTTGATTCAAATTAATTATCTGTACATCTGACTTGTGCAGATGGATGTTCTTAAATCTTATGTTAAGTAAAAACAGTGTTTGTACTTGTATATATAAATAATATTGTAGATAACAACTGTTATTGCAGTCTGTAAAATTATTGGGGTCATAAACCTTTAAAGTATTTTTACATTAAGATTTTATTTTATCTACCAAAAATGATTATATTGATACCAAAAATGTAAAAATATTTTTAACAGATTTTTACATTTGATATTTTTATTTTGGGGATATTATAAAAAATTTGTATTATTTTTTGTAAAATTACAACTGATAAATATTTTATTATCTTCCTTTCTATAAAAAGCCATCATTAATATAAATAAAAAAATTCTTCACTGTTGGTGTTTAGATTTTGTATTTAAATAAAAATTCTAAAAATGTTGATATTCATATTTAAATTAAAAATCATTTGGGGTATTTTTTAATTTTGTTAAGTTAATTAATAAATTTCCTTTATTAATATGAATCATGGTGAATTCTAAATTTCTCTTTCATTATATGTGATTTTGCATCAAGATTCACGGCGTGGACTTTTAAAATACTCACTCACTAATAAATTTACTTATTTAATAAATAGCAGTTACAGCTTTTTAAATGTATAGATGCATTTTATAAAATTTTTGTTTTATACTGAAACAAACTCCTCTTTATTTCCTCTATTTTAAGGCATTTCACCCGCTAAATGTAGAATGTATTTAAAACAATGAAAAGAATTTATGTTGTCATTCTTACCATAATCACATTAAATAATTTATCAGTTTTACCTATTAGTAAAAGTGAATAGTTATTTTATATGATTAACAATTCAATAATTTAAAAAATTCAACTTTTTAGGTATCTCTTATGTAATCACATGTAAAATTTAAGCAAATCTTGCATGTAATTTTTAATTTTCATTGCAGGATTTTTCATATTTTTAGTATAAATTATGCATAGTGTATAAATTTTATATGTTGTTTTTATTTTAGAGTTAAAGCATTAGAATGTGTATTGGTAAATTCAGAAACATTTTTAGTTAGTACCTCTAGTGATGGTTACATAAAATTATATATCTTTTCAGTATTTATTAATTAGTGTTTAAATGTATCTGTGCTTTATCTTTAATTATTTTTAATTGTGAAGTACTGGCAATTAAGAAAAACTAAAAATTGCTGATACATTTACAAAGAAATTCTTAATTCTGCCCAATTTACATCTCTTATAATTTCTCAAAATTTGGTAAACCATCAAAATTTTGCTCCTTGCAAGATTTTATGAAAATCTAAAAGGCCCATTAAAATTTAAAATCTGTTTGCCAGCACAAATCTGCTCACTAGAAGCTTTTCATATGCCTTCACATGCTGTCTTTTATATTTGTATAGCATCCTGTATCTGATTCAACAAAATTTCTACTGTGATTAACCTCTAAATGCTCGAAACTCTCAGCAAACCTTAAACAGTCAAAGCCTTTAATCTGCAGTTCTAGTTTAATCCAATCCACTCCTTAATAACACCCTGTAATGTGCTATCATTTCTATTGTGAACTGATAACAAAAACAGCTTGCCAAATTTGTTCTCAGCGACCTAAAGGCTTGCTGCCCATCAACTGCATCCCTCACCTTTATATATTTACATTTTCCAAATTTACTTTCGTATATTTCCACCACCTAATATCACACGTTTGTTTTTTCCAGTGACAACTCTGTATAATCTAAAATAGTTTCACTAATAAACTGCCTCCAATCCACTAATGTATTTATTTGAAGCTTAAAAATATTCTTCTGAATAGCTCAAATTTTTGTCTTTCTGGTAAACTGATGTTAAAAACAAGAATTTGCCCATCATCAACTTTGTGATCGTACTGAATTGACTTTAGGGTTCCACATTCCTTCCCAAAAATCGCCATTGCAACCCCATATCTATGCTGTATCCAAAAATTAAAAGTTGTCAGATTTTTTCCCCCTAAATAATCAAATATTTCTATTTCAAAATGTTTGTAAAATATTATTACCCAGTCCTTCTCAAAGTAGCATCCAGAATACACACACATGCTTGAAGTTTCTGCTATTACTAGAAGCACTTGAAAATGCCTCTTTTGGTAGTAACAAGATCACAAAGTGAAAAATATGACAAGTAAGGTGACTATAGAGTGAACTTTGTTTGCACTGCAGTACAAAATATATTATCCCAGATGATGTCACTTCACATATTGTTATCTATAAAGAGTAGACTAATGTCCTTTAGTTGCCAAATTCCGAAAAGTTTCCCAAATGTGTCATGATTTTTTTGTGAACTTTTTGAAATAGAAAAGTATTGCAGTACATGATTTATATAAAAGTATTTATTTAAAGCTCTTAATGAATGTATGTAATATGCTCTTTATTAAAATTTTAATTTATTTTTAAGTCGGAAATTAAAGCACAGAAGATAGCAAAAGTCAACACTGGAAGTCGGCCAACTTGCTTAACAGTATTAGTAAAATGAAAATTGGACAAATGTTCATCTTTTATTTGAAGTAGGTATGCATATTTTTATTGAAATATTTTAAAATAATTTGTCGTTATATGTTATTGTTAGCTATCTATTTTTCTGTAGTTGTTTTAATTTAGGTAGGATAGTTATTAGTCTGTACAAATGCTAGGGAATAATACTATTATGAACTGTGAACTAACTATATTCTGTCACATATATTTTCCCATAGCTTTTTAATGCTTGGTTCTGAATTTTTTTTTTAATATTTGCATAATTTTCCTCTTCCTCTGTATGTTCAGATAATAAATTCCCCTTTATTTTAAAATGGATTCATCCTATTTTCATCTTACTAACAAAAACAAACCCTTGCAAACTACCTGCGAAGGTAACATTAAACCTTTCTCTTGCTAGTCTAATACAAGAACCAATCAATAACAACGAAGCAAGTACAAACTGAAATTCAGACTACAATTTTGCTGAGCGAATTGTGTATTTGTCTTCCCTAATTATGAATGTGTGGCAGACCACATGGAGATGAGAAAATCGTGTGTGCAGTCCCCGCAAATCAATCTATTTTCAAGCTTTTACGATGTGTCACACAACATGGTCTGACATCGCAAATGCAGTTATTCGTTCCAGTTGACAGTACAAGAGATTTTAGCATTTCACACTGTGTCTGTAGTCAAAGCCTCTCAATTTTGTTCGTGTTAAAATCAATTACCAAAAATTAGAGATGTTACAGCATGTTGAAATATTCCTTTTGATTTGGATAACAGAAAAATATTTGTGTACAGTATTATGTGTTGTGCTGCAATTACATACGTATTTCACCCACAGCATTCATATTTTAATATTAAAGTACTATAATAAGAAGAGTCAGATTTTTTATAAGAATGGATTAATTTATTTTCTGTATTTCATATTGGAAAAGTTCGTTTGATATTATGTCTAAGGATCTGAAAAAAATTAATGGTATATACTGAGGTATCACTGTATGAGCATTTTGAACTAAAAATTAAACTAACATGAATATTTAGTTAAGATTATACAAAAATGATTAATTTTCTTTTTTAGGGTGTTATCTTTTTTTGCTATTCATAATGCATAAATTAACTTTTAAAAATAAATAAATAAGTAAAAACTAATATCTGTAAACCGATTGTTTTTTATATGCATCCTCAAAATCTTATTCCAAACATAACTGCATATGTATGAATATTGGAAGAAAATAGCAGTTTCCCAGAATGTTGTAGAACATTAATTTATTCACAATACTGTAAATATTTAATTTTGTCTTATATTTTATGAATTAAAGCTTTTCATTTTATCATATATTTTACTATTTATTCACATATTTTTATCACTTTACTTTTTTTATTTTTCTGTTTACGCTTTTTTACGATTGCGAAACTGATTGTGGACGTAAGTAGCTCAATATTACATATTTCCTTTTAGCTTAAATAAACAAATTTAAATCTTTATTGACTAATTTGTATTACAGCAGCTCTTAATAATATTTCAAAGTCAGAAATGTATTATATTTTGACTTCCCCTCTAATTATTTTATGTGTGTGTGTTAAACACATTTGTAATATACCTGCTGTTTTTATGCATCCACATTAATAAATATATCCATTTTCAAATTTTATAAAAAATATGTATAGCTACCAATTTAGTATAGTTTTCAAGACTTCATAGTTGTAGACTTTACTGTATAAAAGCACTGTTAGAGTATGCTTAAATTTATTTACAAAATGTATGCATAATCTCATGTATAAATTTTCTTTTTTAGGTGAATTTCTCAGAAGCATCATAGGACATTCCTTGTATAAGCTGCTTTTCTGTACATTTTTGTAAATAAAAAGTGCTGATAATCCTCAGCTTTATATTTATATATGTGCTGTTGGATTTCTTTAAAAAGATTTTTTTTAACGTTTCCATTAATAAATGATTTCTTCATATGCTATTAAATATGAGCCAATTTCCTACACAAAGTCTGCTGTGAAGGTATTCCTACCTTTAGGCAGTGAGATTTTACATAATTTGCCATAAATAAATACTACACTTCCATTAATTACATTTTAAGATAATATCAGTTTATTGAAAAAAATATTATTATTTTCATTTAGGTTTTAAGTGTACTTATCTTCCTTTTATTGCTGTGAATGTGTGATTAGGAATGTGCTTTAGACTGAGACATGAAGCTAAGAAATCCCAGTTGGATTAATTGTCTGCAGATAAGCATATTATGTTTTCCACTTAAACTGATGGACTGTCTCTTCTAATATTTACTGAAATGCTAATTTATCTTACATTCACAACATAATATTTAATATTTAGATTTCTATATATTTTCTGAAATGGTTGCATTATATGCAGTGATATGGTACAAATCACCATCCCATAATTACTACAAAATCTAATTAGAAATTTATAATTAAATTATAGATATTTCATAGCGATGTATTGTGATTTATTATTTAAATAAAAATGAGATCTTAGTAAATGAGTTGTCAGCATCTATTTGGTCTCTTTTCCCCCACATGTAACATTACTATAAGCTAGTTTTTAGTAGAAAGTCCTCCATGAAGGCATTCCTTTCTTTAAGCAAATAGCCTTAGGTGCTTTTTAATCTAATAAGTTCATATCTTGATGCGGCTAATGCTTGTATAGAAGGCAGGATGAGTTACAAGTGTTTTGTGACTTTTAACTAACAGTTATAGGGTTTTATTATTGAAAACAGTTTATCTTCAGAGTATAGGTGATAAAAGAAAAGGTATGATTGCTGGTAAAAAAAGGGGAATATGTGCTAAATACAAAAAATTGGACGAATGCAATCCAGATACAGATAAATTGCAATGTAGTTTAAAGAGGAGGAATGGAGATTGTTATTATGCAGATAATTTTAATATCATCTGAATTCCTGCATTCAAGAATTTATGAACATACAAACTTTTCTTGGATTTATTAACATTCAGAGTTAGAAATATTAAAATTATATCTTATGTTTTATAATTGTTAAAAGTGAAGCACAAGATGTGCTGCTCATAGCCACAAAGTGGGAAGCTGAATTCCAAGTTGAAGATAGATATTCATTAAATGAAACTATATATACATGTATAGACTGCATTGCTGAAGATCAAAGTTCTTTGAAAATAAAAATGAAAGTGAAAATCAGGTATATATTATTAAGGAATATTGACATTTGGCATTTCATAGTATATCACTCTTGGCCTCTTGACATAATATCAATCAACTGCAGAATTATAGTTAGTAATTGCAGCAATTTCAGAATAGATAGAAATGAGCATATTATTAAAAAAGTGATGTGAATACTATGAAATATAATCATTAAATGTTTGATATGTCTGACGCATAACAGAATTTCTGACAGTCTAGGACTTAGAATTTTATTCTGTAGAACTTTTATTTATTTTTTTTTTTTTTTTTTTTTCAAATAAGTTTTGAGGACAACTGCCCAAGCAGAAATTGCATAAGTGAGAACTGGCCCAATGAGAGTTAGGTAAAGAGTTGAAGGTAAGTTTGGATTTTCTTTTTAAAGGAAGAAGAAAAATATGTCAGCTAGAAAAGAAAGATCATCATGCCAAAAGTACTTTCTACTAGATCATATTCTGGAAGCCAGGAAGTCCTCTAACTGGAGTCTCAAGTGTAGAATAACCCCAAAGACTTAGCAATCCATTTTATATCAGTGTACAATCAGTATGTGCTTAGTGAGTCACAAAAGCTTTGTAACCTAAAAACTGCAGGAACAAAAACAATAGCAATCTTCTCTCGAGGAGAATTAAAGTTTCAATATAGTATAATTTGCATGACAGTAACCAATAAGCAGAACCTCATCAGTATAAACAACTGTTACACTTTTTTAACTGTTCAATCTAGATACTAAGATTATTCTAATATATATGAAACTTTTTATTTGTAACCACGTCACTGTGCAATGCTTGCATCATTTAACTTTGGGTAACTAATTACTCCTCATTGTACTAATGTTTTGCAAATGTATATATGTACTTAGAGCTTGATTTCGGTTTTCATATGTATTTGGAAATTTTTATAACACATTTACCCAAATGAAGTGCTGCACACAAAAAAAAAAGTTTAAATATTAGAGGTTAAAGTATGAACTGATAAACAACCACTTAATTTTAGTGAATAACTTCACTAAACTTATTCTGTATCTTTATATTATCCATACGAGAAAATAGATTTATTTGCCGTAAAATTTCAAGAACAAATTGCAACTACTGTGTGAGAATTTGTCGTGTAATAGTAACAAAACATAGCTGAATAAAAAGCTTTAAAACTTTATTAAAGCAGTTTTTAGATAATGTCATGTATGTAAAGTATATACATTGATAGAATTTTGAACATATAGACAAAACATTTCTGTATGCAACATGCTTCTGCATTACATGATTAATCTAATCTACTTTTAAATGTTCATTGTCATTACTCATACCTCATAGTTATACAATTTTTACAATAATAAAAAACAGATAAATTACAAAAAACTGGAAATTTTCGCTATGACAATACATAAATATATATTTTTTTTCATTAATTTTAGTAGTAAAATCCTAACAACTAAATACATGTAAAAGAATTTTCCCATTATAATGCATATAAATACATAACAATACTTCAAAATGCTAAAAACAATAAGCAGCATATATATATTTCTTTTTCAAACATTTTATAATTATTTTATTGATGAAATATATATATATGCATATATTTGTCCTCCGTATACAGGGAATTAAATGCTGCATTATGGGTTATTGTAAGCAAAATTTTTATTGAAACTAAGAATATCCAATCAAAAATTAATTATTTCAAATACAAATGTCTTTTTTGTATTGAACTTTTAAAAAATCCAATAAAGTTAATGCAAAATTAATGAAATTTTAAAAATAATAAGTATTGCTGCAGCTAGAAGAACAGATCTGGATTTAACTGCTAACAACTAAAAATCAAGTTAAAAAAAACTGGATGAATATGTATCTCCAAATTTTTTTAACCCTTCCCCAGGTTATCAGATTGCTGACTGTAAATACTAACCTATCATTTTAAAAAATGGGACAAATTAGTGAACAGTTCTATTTTACAAATTGGTTGTTTATATACATTGCTTGATTTCTGCTGAAGAACTTTGCTTTTGATGGAAAACTGTAATTCCAGCCTAAAACCATACTGAAAACTATTCTTATATTCTTATGAGCTCCAACAACCACTTAGTCTTACACTTAAATTATTATCAGATAAAATAACATATGTCAAATACTGAAAAATTCGAATCAACTAAAAAGTATTTTAATTGGAAAAGCAATTGCTTTTGTTGTCACATTAAAAAAAATCAAAAAGAAACTTCAACAACTTATTAAATAGAATGTTCCAATATATGATGTAGTCAGTACATAAACTGTATTATTACATTAGGAATAAATTACTTATTACTGACACTGATTAGGAATATATTAATTATTACTGATTCTACTCTTAACTTGATTATAAATTTAATTTTTAACAACTGTAAAGTGATATTCTAAATATTTGAATAAAAAGTGGTTATTAAAAGAAATGAAATTTTAAAATATTTGTTATTTTATTCTTTTTCAGTATTATTTTTAATAATATTTTTTTCTCTTTATTACCAGTTTAAAATTTTAATTTGGATTTAGACTTCAATTTTAATAATTTATCTAAATTTTTTCATTATTTTACTCATTACCAGCTTGCTTTCTTTATGAATCTGCACCAGAAACTAAGCTGTATTTATATGCAGAAAATGGCTAGGTAAATAAGACTGCTAAATGCTGTTATGCCAATCTAGGTTTGAATTCTGATGAACAAACTGTTTGCACTGCTATTTTTCCCATGTTTAACAAGAATACATCAGTTTTAAGTCTTCCAAAAAACGCACTTCTTCAATGAAGTAAATGCATCTTGAGTTCTTTGTCATGTTTGATTACAAGATCATGGCTCAAACATGAAACAAAAATCATGTTAAACTTTATGATAGCGATGGGAAGACTAAAATTAATCTTTACATATACTACTCTCTCCATGCACACAAAAATAAACTATTCAGTGTTTGTGAAATTACACACTTTTTTTTTTAATTATACAAGAAAAGAAGTGTAAATAATTACATTAATTCTTAATCCAGTTTTTGAAAACAAAAAATGTATTATTGTCATTAATCTTTCGTCAAGAATTTTGAAGTATTTTTTAAAAGAAGCAAAATCGAGCAAATGAATTAGATCACATCTAATAATATAATTTATTAGTGCTCTTACTGGCAATCCTCTAGAATTCATTATTATCAAAATATTTTGGCGAAAACTGGAAGTTATATAACTCAGATTATGAGGAAGAGAATTCCCAAAAAAAGGTTAATTCAAATTTTTAATCACTAGGTGGTGATTCTGAGCAAAAGCTTTACACAAATTAAGAAAAGTCTTCTAAATAAAACAGGAGCAATCTTGACAGGAAAACTGTCTACGTTAATCATCCCACATTTTAGAAAAAGAAAGAACATGTCTTCTGGTTATGGAAATTTATAAGAATGATCATGTTGCCAGGAATATGTATGAATTCTGCATGTAATATAATCTAGAAATCACTTTGTGTACCTGTTCTTCATATTGTCAACCAAGTCTGACAAGTCATCCCTGCTGTAGCCATATATATTGAGCTTGTTGTCTATGAAATAAACTTCTGCTCTTCTGAATATGTATTTGTCATTCATTAAAAGCACATTCCAGTTTGATATCAAAATATATAGTATGATAGTGCAACAATTATCCTCCCTCTTACCTCAATAATTTACATATGAATTTCACTGAAATATACATTCAAGTTTAGAAATTATAATCACCCAATACATTGCAACTTTAAGCTCTTAAAAATAATTAGACGTGCAAAATAATATACAAGGGAAAATTTCCATCTAACTAATAACTAAAAATAATGTTTCAAAACATTTTATAAATGTAATTTATCTTTTCCAATTTAAAATAAATATAATGTGATGAAATATAAATTTGAACGAAAAAAATTTTTTAATTAACTGACACAATTTACAAACACTATAAATTAAATAATAGTTGAAATTTCAATAAAAATTGTGCAATAAATCTGGTCTATAACTGTTATGAATTCAATAATTCATATTGTTTTTTCACTAAATCAAGATTTCAGAATTCTGAACTATAAAATGGTTTTAGCTAGTCTTGGTTATGTTGTGAGCAACATAACTAAGACTCACTAAAAGAAATGATTTCTGAGAATTTCACTATAGAAGATATGATTATTAAAGAATTTCAGTGCTGAACTTCTAAAAGCAGGTAAACAAGCTTATCAAAAATTACATTTTATTATTATTTATTTATTTATTTACAGGGAAGGAATATTTTTAAGCAGCATTTTTCAGCTTTTTACTGTTGCCTAATATGTGAAACAATAATCCATGATTCAGGGACCTCATACAAGAGGAATAATCTTCACAATTTCTCACAAAACTTCTACTGACTTCTCATGGAATGCTATGATTATGGTAAACTGGTTCAAAACTGCTGTTGTTGAGGCTAAAAAAAAAGATTTGCTGTGATACTATGATTTATAGCATAATTTCCCAACCTATTTTTCCCCCATCCAATGCCCCCTTTAGATTTATTCAGCTCCCTCTTCTTGGCACAACGATACATTACGTATCCTTCTAATCGTGATCTCCAAGCACATGCTGAATTTTCAGTGAAATTCTTAAGATTTATTGCATTTGATGTGGATATAGAGTGATACTGATTAACTCTTAATAAGTCTCTTTTTAAAACCTTCGCTAATCTTTACGTTAAAATACCGAACCGCCCAAAATGGTTTTCGAGAGTCGCAGCAATTTCCTCCTCTCCCCCTCCATTAACGCACAAAGAAGAGTGAAGATTTCAAATGGCATTCTTTCTACTTCTAACAAATAAAGATAAGAAACCACAAATAAATCCTTTTAGGACAAAGCTGTATGCAATAAACTGATACAATGCATTGGAGGAAACTGCACCTGCTACTGCATACCTTAAGGGAGGGAAGAAAACAACATCAGAATTTCGGACAGTTGTGGTTGTTTAAATGAAAGGTCATCTGGGCCAATATTCTTGCATTCAATGGTCTTCAAAGAGTTAAAGACAAAATTTGCACATATTTCTATTTGCAGTTCTTGCCACTATATGAATGCTGTTTTTGCAAGAACTTGATGTTATGGTGAAAGAACATGCAACTTGAGCATGACAGATATCCTAGAAACTACAGACCTATGGTTTTGCTTTGAGAATGTTAGACTGCAACTTGTGTTTTGTATGTTTCTTTGCAATAAACAAAGACCTTGAATCAGTGCACGTGAAAGCTCTAATGATTTGATTTGGTGCATATTTTGTAAAGTATTTCTAATATTTTTACCTCAGAAGAATTTTTTAGCATTCCTACTTACTCTTCAATGTGCCCTTACTGCCTCTAAGAACTGTAACCACCCCCTTAAAGATCTTTTCAATGCCCAATGGTGAGCATGCTGAGAAAATGTGGCTTACAGCACATATAAAATTCTGGATGCCAAAAAAAAAAAAAAAAACGCACTGAATCAGCTATTACAAAAATATATTAGTCAACTCAACAGAAGCTTTAGAAGTGCCATCTAACTAATACATCCATTACGCATTCTAATCATGCACAGACAAGAAAGTGAAAGTGAGATTCACAACATTGCTGATGTCAAAATTTTTTTAAAAGATTCTCTATACAACTAAGGACTAGTAATAGAAAATGCATATTATGCAGTTACCTTAACAGGTTAGGTACTTTTAAAATGTCAAAATATAACACATTTTAAAGTCCAATAACTTTATAAATAACTGGTTCATGATTATGAACCAAATACATATGTTCTTTGCATTTCAGGTATTAAAATATTTTAAATAAAAAATAAAATAACCTTTTGTCATTAACATAAAATCTGATTTGTGTGCAGCATTATCGATAAACAAATCACTATTTTTGGCTGCTTTGTTTTCCAAATAAGAAAAATAATGTGTATTTAAAATGACCTACTTTCAAAATAATTAAATTATATTTTTATATAAAATAATATTTTTTATTTTTTAAAATTCTAATTAGCCAGTTCAGAGAAATCTTGCATGCAACTTGCAGTATCATATTTTTATGAAATCTCAATTAAAAAGAAAATTACATTGGAATCTTGCAAGCACATTACTTTCTTTATGTATCTTAAACCCTCACCATATAGCGGGTGATTTTTTGCAATTAGCACACAAAATTACTTCTGCTTTATGGCGAACCATTGTCTGTTTAAGGTTAAAAAATAAAACACTTTCTCAAAAATAAAAAAATTAATAATGAATTATCTGAATCCAGGTTTGAATCAGAAATGCTTGAAATTTTTCATCAGAAAAAAGTGCCAACATCGGTAAGCTTGTCCTCGCAGGAATAATTCAACAAACTATCTGCATACAATTCTCCATCATACATTCTTTTCTAGCACAGTCCAATTTTAGGTATTTACTGTAAAAAATGTCAAGTTATTGTAATAAAAATCACTTTGTCACCAAAAAAAAACTGATCGATAGTTCATAGAAAACAAGTTTTGTCATCTCCCACGCTTTAGTAATAATTTGCGCAAACTGAGTTTAGCCGTTTCCTGCTTAAAACATGTTAAATAAATAGATAGACAGATAATTCTATCTATCTATATAAACTTTTCAGTTAACTAAATAAACTTTTCAGTCCTGCATAGTTTTGTATAAAACTGTTATAGAAAAACATTTTATGTACAGTTCAAGGGTTTCAGTTTTTTAAAGGTACTTGACCCATTAAAAGAAGGAAATAGTGACTTTTCCTAATGAACCCAGATGGTATAGTGGTTAGGGCAGCCTACTACAGTTCGGATCCCAGAGAAAACATGGATGTTTGCAAATGTATGGTGGCAATCTAAATATGCGGCAAGCCAAAAAGTCCTCTCGTGTGAATTGGTGAGAGACCCCCAGATACCACCCGAGTGCTTTCCTCAAAATTGGGGGTGGAAAATAGAAGTCCAATCTCTCTTCGAAGTAAGCTCTGGCAACCATTGTTCCATGTGAAAATTGACATAACAACAATATTCATGTCAAAACAATATGCTCCTGTACATTTGGATAGACAAGAATAAATTACTAAACTGTAAGTTATACAATCCAATAAAACTAATTTGTGAGCTTTACATGGAGCAATTGAAGCATCTGACCGGCAAAACTGAACAGAAGAGAATTATGCAAGTAACTGAACAAAACAGGTGATACTCTTGCATGATTGTACTCAACTTCTTATGACAAAAGCAACAATAAAAAGTTATCGATTCCTTGGCTGCATCTCTAACAAAGCTAAGTTTACTAAATTTAGCTATTTCAGGTTCTTACATCACTGACTTCATCATCTGTTCAGCCAGAAGAGTTTAAAAATATTATTATCAACCTACAGCCACAATCTTCTTTTTCAAAAAGGATTTTGGTAGATTGCCTAACAGATAGAATAACCACTTAGGAAATGCATAGATTATGTTTAAAACTTTTATGTTCTTTAAGTTTTACTAATAAACAAATTTATTAAAAAAAGACCACGAATTAATTTGTAAATTCAGTATAATGCTGCAGATATACTGTAAGCTTTGGACAAGACAGAATGCTGCCTTTATAAGTTATAAAAAATCTAATACTAATCTGTATCTATAAATCCAAAGCAATGCCAATTCTCTCAGATTTTGGTTTAATTAATTTTTTTAGCCAAATATGCAAGCAGATTAACTATAAATAAATGTTACAGCAAAACTTTCCCTTGAAAAATTATTATTACATATACAAGGTACAAAGAAAAATCTGAATCATACTTTTTATACAATACATTTTTATACCTTACCATCATAAAAGCAAGTTCTTTCTATAAGCAATAAACTTCCAACAATATCCTATTATAACACTACTGTAATTATAAAAATGCACTCAAACAATAGCCTCCTTTTTGGTCTTCTCTGTTACGCCTCTGATCCTCCTCTTGTTAATTTTTTTAAAAGAAAAAACATCTCAGTAACAAAATATTTTCATTAATTAAAAAAAAACTTCAGGCAATAATAAATCATATATTTTAATGATCAGACAACATAACATATGTTGAAATTATTCTCAATACTTCCCAAAAACAAAATCACTTTAGGAAAGCTTTGTTGGCAAATTAAGAATTTTTGCCTTAAGGAAAAGTCATTACGTAAAGATACGACTAATGTACGGCTAAACATGTGCAAATTATGGTGAAATAAATATATATTTTTATATTTAATACTCTTTATTTATATATAAAAAAGTCTCAAGATCATTGATACTTTTTTGTTAATGGGACGGCAGTTACCAAATGTGGTAATCTATTTATGTGGTGTTTACATTATGTGTTATAAATGTGGTAGCCTGCGCAATGCCAAATTCGTGCAATTCCCTAATGTTTTCTTAAGTGAAAACAGAGTGATGTACACATGAGAAGGACAAGTTCTTCCCATGTATACAATAGCCTGTTTTCACTTCGAAAAAATCAGAAAATTGCACTGCACATTTCAGTATTGCACACAAATTTGGCATGACGTATATTTAGTTTTTCTAGTTTTTTCTCTCAACAACATATCGAAAATTTGTCAACTTTCTCAGTAAAACTTTATATATATTATATTATGTGATATATTACTCTTAATACAAGTTATTTTTTATAAGGCTTTACATATCGCTAGAACTGCTCCCATTTATTTAGATTTCATGACAATGTTTATGTTTGACACAAAGTGATGCCTCATTAACAGAAAAGTACTGCATGGTTTAGCAAAAGTTGCATAAATAATGATTGCCAGACAAACCTTCAATCTATTTTGACACCTTCCTGAGGTGATATTACTAATAAAAAAAGTACCTTATATTCTTAATAGAAGATTAAATATATCATTATTATAAAAATAAAGTAATAAATTATAATACATACTGTATTTTGTAAAGAATTCAATACTTTAAAATTTAAATATCCCATCAATAGATTGATTATTAATCTAAGTCATACTTGAATATCAAGAAATATTAACAGCAATAAATACAGGCATCACAAACTCTCTGACATAGAAAATACTCACTCTAAATCTAAGATAAATAAGCATCACACAGTGCAATCAAAATATCAACTTCCAACATTAATACAATTACTAAGAGACAAAATAATGAATGTTCATGCACTGTTGTTTTTAACCATGAATTTTTAGGAAAACATACTGTAAATATTAAAAAAAAAAAACCAAAACTCCCCAATAAAATTGTAAGTATCATAAAAATTTTACCGCATTTGGGAAAAACAATATCAAATTTGGTGTCAATCTAATATGAAACATTAATAAAGCTAAAATGTCTATTTACATACGTTTTTTATGTACTTAAAACAAGAATAAGCAAGAAAACTTGTAGCACTACAGTTTTGGTACTTTCAGATTATCTGCATCTCTGTCAAAAAGTCCTGAAATAATAATCATAAGCCAAAGCAGCATTTCATCAAAATAGCTTTGTGGACAACCCATACATGTCTGCAAAGAGTATTTGCATGGCAACTCAGATATACATGTAGCATATTTGTTTCAGTCGGTGCACAACACTGAAGTTTACGAATGCCAAGTTTGTCCAATTCACTGTTTTATTATTATTATTATTTTTTCATTTCTTTAAAACAAAAACAGATTCCTGTGCACATGGAGTAAACAACAGTACAAAAAAAAGAAAGATTTCTTGAAAAAGGTAACTGCTTTATTACTGACGTTTCTTAGTTTAATTTATTAATTGATTACTCTTATATGGAATACTTAAGGCACAGCCACTCTGAAAATGGCTGTTGTCTTTCGCACATTACCTTAGCATAAAATTAGTCCCCGACTTTATGAATGCTCTTCAAAGTTGCCAATGAACTTATGACATTTCAACAGGATGCAGATGACCACAGTTTTTATTTATTTATTTTAATACCAAACATTTTTATGATACTGAATCAGTATGATACTTAACTATTTTTAATTAAAAACAATTTAGTTAGATACATTTTTTAATATTAATCTAAGAAAAATAACAGCTTAATCTTAAGTACAAAACTCATTTGATGATTATAATGAAATAGAGTAGGATGCTGTAAATTTCAAAAAAGAAAACTTGTCAGTAATAATATGCAAATGTTACCAGCAATTGCTAAAGCAATTCTCAAACCTCAAAGAACATTAATCAATACTTTAATATTACGAATTAATTTTTTTTCTTATACTCGTCCAAATATGATGGTAAATGTAATTGCCATTATGTATAAATGTAAATCCATTTATATAAAAAAAATTCATTAAATAACTTATTGATCTTTTCTTATTAGAACATCTTTTTTTTTTTTGTTTGTTTGTTTAGATTATTTTAAAAAAAAAAAAATATTGCCTTATAAACTCAATAATTAACATTATTGATATCGTGAACATTTTACATTTTATGATTTATTCTAAGGTCCCACAAATAAAACTTTACCTTTCATAAACATTTTCAAGTACAGTAAATTCTTGCCGAGTGCAGATCTGCAGAACATGATTTTGTATATATGCATTGCCTTGTTTCTATTTAATTTGTTCAAAACTATAATTTCTTTCATACACAATTAAATGTTCATCCAAAGAATGGCAACAAGGCACAAGCTCTGGCCAGAAGTTAAACCAAAAAAATCATGCGAACTGCAAAAGCAAATAGTAACAAAAGAATCTGAGGTATGGAAGAAGTCAAAGAATTAATCAAGAACTGATGAATGAAATTTTGAATGATATTATAACACCAGCAGACATGAAAACAGTGAAGGTGATGAAGATTAAGCACCTTTAATTTATAAGAAGTAAAAAAGAATTGTCAGAAAAGGCATGAAAACTGTCCGATTTTGCAAATGAGATTGACAGAAGTGAAGAAAGATGGGGAAACTTTATAACAGGGCCTGAATATCTCTGCATTTTTTACCATGAAACTTTTAAAGAATTACATCAATCCTTGTTTCAAGAAAAAATGACCAGCTTTTTAAAAAACTGTATCACATACTCATTAATTAGTAATAAAAACCCTTTCAATCAGCATTTATTTATTTCATTTTTTCTTTTTTATTAATAACAACATTTAGATTTGTTTACTTCATCTGAATTATACCTAACACATTTTCACCATAGAAAGTCCTTTGGAGAATGCGATTTTGCCATAAGCATGATGTATCGTAATCCCCATGTTTGGCTAGCTATTCATAGAAATGATCAATAATTTCATTTGAAGATAAAATACATTCAATACTTTTCACTAAAATGATGAAGACCTTATATTCCACAGGGAAGCAAAATGGGAACTTAGCTTAGGAAAATTTCTACATCTCATTTTTAACATGGCTAACTCAACTCCACAATAACCATGTTTTGTTCAGATAACAACCTTCAAGAGAGTGCCCTTGCATTTAATGCTTTCTCAGAGATCAGTTTTAAATCAAATTTTCATTTTTTTTTTTTTATGGGCACTTTTATGCCAAGGTATTCTTGTGAAGAATTTTATCTCAGTCAAGAGTGGTAAAACTGCATAAACCTGCTAGTGCTTTTACGGTATAACACCTTTGTGAAGGTTGCTTTCTCACAGAACTCGTTATAAAAATGTTACCATTATGAAGACATTCTAATACAAATATTCATTACAACAAATATTTATTCCAGTATCTAGAAATACCATACCAACTGAAAGTTAACTTTATTACAGAATTCAGCTATTGCTGTTGAAATTCCTACACAGATTACACATTAATAATTTCACATATTTCTGGCATTAAAATGGAGATTTTTCTTGTATAACTCAACATGGCAATTAACACAATATATCAATAATTCAGTAAATGAGTCCAGTCTCCAACCCTAATCCAAAAAAATTCTATTTATTTTCAACAGCTATTATTTAAATTATATATTTTAAAACAAATGTCTTCAGAACAATATTATGTTACTCTGTTGTGGAGGGGGGGGGGAAGAAAGGAAGAGAAAAAAGAAGGAAACAGTAAAAGAAAATTAAATACTTAATAATTTAGGGCAATTTTCCATAACATCTAGAAATTAAACTTTGGAGTAAAAATAGATTTTATTTATAGAATGTAAGTAATATCTGATATACACTTTTGGGAAAAAAAATCAGGATAAAAGATAATATTGTGGAAAGCGGAGCATCCAACTATGCAAAATACACAATGAAATGTACCAGTAAAATTTTTAGATATTTACAGCCATATTGGAAAAAAAAAAATAATGAACAAAT
>KK117872.1:62569-77384 GCA_000611955.2 Stegodyphus mimosarum | reverse complement strand
CACAACATTCTTTTTAATTCAGAACCAAAAATTTAATCATAAAGTACTTTCAGAAAGGAAAAGAATCACTTTAATATAAAGAACATAGTAAATAATTTTTTTAAAAAAAATTACACTTGTATATGAAACAATAAAAAAAAGCTATGTTGAGATTGCAATAAATTGCACATAGAAATTTAGTTTACTGCATTCTTATTTTATTTTAGAATCCAAATCAGAATTATTTGATTATTTTTATTATCATTTTTACACTATGCATACAATTCAGTCTTGAAGAGAATGCCTTTATTTTATAATGTATTTCTCTTCAAATAATCATCAGCATAATTCAATACTCAGATAAAGTACCATTGCAAAAGAGTTTTTTTTTTTTTCTTTTCTTTTTCTGAGCAAAATAAAACATGTTCTCATGAAAAGGAGTTAAATCAAAAAAATTTACATCAGAAATAATTATGTAATTTTTAATTATTACATAAAACATGAAAAGAAAAAGAAGTTCTATACGTACATTCAAAAGCATTTCAAACACTGCTGTTCAATTTATTATACCATTTTATCACATAATAAATAAAAATGTAATGTTTAGAAGTTTTTTATGAAGCAAAAAATAATATGTCACTATACACAATTTATTATGAAACAAGCATTTTAAAACTTTCACACTCTCTTCTGTGAGCTTTTTAAATGTCACACACACAAACTTATAAAGTGCCACTAAAGAAAAATATTTTTAAGATGCTTTCATGAAATATTAATTTAAGACATAGTTTTCAGTAATACAGCATAAACTTTTCATGATTATATGCAAGAATATGTAACGTGATTTTGGTTTCAAAAGCCAGAATTATTGCAACTAAATGCTTCTTAGAGCAAAAAGACTTCAATACAATTCCAAACAATAGCTTTAAAAATAGGAATAAGGTTTTAAAATAAATATTTTTCAAATGCTCTTCTTTAAACATTAACACAATCATCAGCAAAGATTATGCTTCATAATAATTGCTTTAAATGTGATAAATTTCAAAAAAGTAATATTCTGTGATTTATATTTTTGTGTAACAAGCATTAAGTTTAAAATAGAAACCACAGTCTATAACATAATTATTTGAAGAACATATGCACGAAATAATTAAATGAAACAGACCACATTTCCCACAAAAACTTTTGTTCATGAAAAAAGATTCTGTAAAATGGAACACTTCAGCCAAGATTATATACCAATCATCATGCAATTTCATTATATCTTGCTTGCATAGCTTTTCGAACTGCATCTTTGTACGAGTCACTGGCACTTGCTCCAAATGATGCACCTTTCATTCCAAGACCTGCTGATTTCACCCGTCTCTGCACTTCAATGATACCTGACATACCTTGTCCTGATTTACCTAAGCCTTGGCCTTCTGTCCATCCCATAGCTTTGAGCATCTTATTGCCAATGTTATCACTACCAAGGGCTTCAGGTGGTTCTTCTACTGGAACAAATGCTTCTTTCCGTTCTTTCAAATACTTTGTTTTTAGCCGGCTAGGAGGTGGTACATCTGGTTGTCCAAATTTTTCTCGCCTTTCTTTTGCTCGATCTCTATAACCTATCTCTTTCTTTTCTAATTCCTGTAACTGTCTTGCAGACAATTTTGTTAATTTTAACATATCAACATTTTGTTTGTGCAAATCAGATAGCTGGGTATGTTTTGTAAGAACTTCTTTAGAAGGAAACTGTCTTTTACACAGAAGGCAAGCTAATTTGGTCCAGTCAATAAGTTTTGACTCTTCATGTTTTAGTAAGTCTAAGGCCTTTGTACCTTCATCTTGTAAATCCACTTCTGCTTCCGAATCACTTTCACCTCCATATGCAGCTACCAAGCCAGTGGAAGATTTTTCTTTACTTGAAGTAGTTGAAAATAAAAATTTTCCATTTTCTGAACTCTTTGCTACAAATTTTGATGTTTCAACAACAGTTTCATCCAATTTTTTCCTGTCTATGCTACTATAAATAGGATCTGCAGCTGCTGCAATAGCTGTTTCAGAAACAGGCTGGGTAAAAACATGTCTCACATTTACATTCTTAGTATTTTCTTTCTTTTGGTTAAAGGTTTTAGCCCATTTTTCCATATCTTTGGCAACTTTTTTAGCTATCTTAACTTTATCCTGAGAATTTGCCTTTTCTTTTGGTTTCTCTTGGTCTGTATCTTTTTTAATTGTAAGCACAGGTGCATGAGCTATGACAGGTGGACTTGAAATTACAACATCAGTTGTAGGCTCTACTTTAGTAGCAGGAGCTTCAATTACAGCTGAAGTTGTAGCAGTACTACTGTCAGATGCTGGCACTGACATATATGTTTGCTTTTCAGCATCCCAATATAAATATTGCCGTGTTATTGAATTATAATAATATTGAGAATTGGGATCATAATAGAAACCAGTACTAGAATCATAATAATATCCAGAAGTTTCATCATACACATATGATTGTACATCAGGTGTAGAGTATTTCTGATAGTCATCTGCATTTCCTGCATTTGGATCCTGACCCGATTCCATTTGCCTTTCACGAATGACTGAATCTGAAAACATATTTTTGTTAACTCCATAAGCTGCATCTTGGTTCGTCCATTGGGCTGCAGCCAGTGCTGCACTGGCTACATTTGCACTAGCTACACTGTTCATAGAACTCAGTGAACGCCGAGAATACGAAACTGTGACTCGTCGTCCATCTACAAAAAAGTTTCCTGCCATGGATACCAGTAAATCGTGTAATTGCATAGCTTCAGAAATGGAATGAAGTTCTACATATGCAAAACCTCGAGAAGTATTTGTTAGAGAATCTTTAGCAACTTTAAGATTTTTTATTGGCAAAACTGTTATCTGTCCAAGCATTGAGAGAACTCTTTCTTCAGTGGTGAGAATGTCCAGATTTCTGAAAAGTAATGTGCTTGATGCAGAAAGGCTCACTTCTTCATGTCCTTCCCCACCAATATTATTCAACTCTGCTTCTTCTCGAGGAGTATTACACTTAAAACAGAAATTTCGCTTACGAAAATTATTTAGTCCACAATTTATGCATGTCCAATCTACTTTATTTAATAAACGATCTGTACCAGGTGCATCTTTAGGTACAAAATAATGAAGAGTTGCTCGTGCTTGTCCAAAATATAAAACACCCTGAGTAAGCTCTTTCCACCTGACTGCATCAGATAACATTCTAAACTCTACATATGCAATCCCCCTCGACTCACCCGTGTTTTTCCTTCTCATTACAATAACGTCTTTCGGATACAACGAATAACGACTTATTTCATTTCGGACATCATCTTCTGTAACATGAGGAGCCATTCCTTTAACCATTATAGTACTATGCGGAATCTCATCCCTGAAATCGCGTTCTCTATGTTTTTCTCTCTCCCAGTCTCTGTCTCTATCTCGATCTCGATCTCTGTCACGATCTCTAGAACGGTCTTTTGGACGTTCCCTCTCACGGTCACGACTTCTGTCTCTATAACTTCGTCTGTTATACCTACTCTCATAATCTTTGTTTCTGCCGTGAAAAGAATCCCCCGTTTCTTTGGAATCCCGATAGCCTTCATGATACCCTCGATGATCGTCGCCAAACGATCCAGATCTGCCATAACTCTCACGATCATGTCGTGAATCTCGGTTTCGATCATGACGAGGTCGATCTCTTTCATACTCCCTTGATGAGTTCCGCGTTCGATTATCGAAATTCTGATAACGGCGTTGGTCGTCAAGATCGACTCCTGGAGGCGGAGGAAGAGAAGATTCATTCAAATAGTTTACATCCATTATATTCTGAAGAAAGCACCTTTCTTAGAATATTACATGTAATATACTCACACTCCGTGAGGGAAGAATAACAATCACATTTATGGAACACTGAATTTGAGATTTATTCCCAACTTAACTAAGCCTATTTACATAGAGAATTTTTTTCTCGCTCCTTATTATGTACAGAAAACATCTCCACTTTAATACTCGTTTATAAATCATCCATGCATGCGGTAAGTATTAAATATATAGCTAAAATAAACAATAACGCACATCTTGACATAGTCAAAATATTTACAAAACATAGGTACTCAAGAACTGAGATACTACGGTCACGGTTGATTTCGACTTCAAAATCATTCGCGTTTCAATTCAGCTTATCGGTTGAAATAATAAAAAAAATAATTATAAGAGGATTTTTTGCTACAAGTAATTACCACTCATTTTCCCATTTTCCTATTTATTTCCCTTAAGATATGTGTGAAAATAGAAAAGTGAAAAATTAAGGAACACCTTCTATCTGAAAACTTCAAATTACATATTATACTGATTTATAATTCTTCAAAAGTTAGAAAACATAGGCACTGTAGTTTTGAACTGCATTTTTTTAATCGGTATTACGCGAACATAAACAAAGAGGAAGTCAATCAACTTCAGTGTCGCTTTGTCAGGGGTAGGAAAATTGAAATCAATTGGAATCTCTCTCCTACAAAAATCCTTGCTATAATTTACTTTGTTTTCCCCTTGCTTTGGGGAAGAGCCAGAATTTTCGGATGAACTATTATAATTAAAATACATCAAAATGGTTCATCGGCTAATTCTGGATACAGAAAAGCAAGGACTTTCGTAGAAGAGAGATTTCAGTTGATTTCAATGTTCCTGGCCCTGACAAAGTGGCACTGAAGTTGATTGAATTCCTTTTCCGTTTCTGTTGATTTATCTTTAGATTTCATTAATTTATTGAATTGGGGTGTTGCTTATTTGAAAAGTTTTGATTTTAAAATTTTTTAACATTTAAGGGATTTTTTTAATTATGAATTTCAGTTTTTTCTTTGTGAAAAATTAGTTCTAAATTTCTTATTTTAAAGGATGTGGGCGACATTTCATCACGCCAAAGGAAGTAAATATCATGTGAGATATAAGAGCTAAAGATAAGGCTCCTCTAGCTAAGGCAAAGTAGAGTCGGTGTTGGCTAAGGCTAGAGGAGCCTTAGCTAAGGAGAAAAGGAAAATATATGGCGTCGAGGCTGTTCTCCGAAGAATATCCTGATTTATCCTACGCGAGTTATTGTTATGGTACACGGAGTATAATATTATACTCGGTGTTTTGGTATTATCTACGAAAAGAGGAAGGGTAACTGTCCGATCTGTGGGGGCATGTTGTAGACGCTATTCGCACAGTCAATACATAGGATAATTTAATAACTTAAATAATAATTTGAGGATGGGCTAAGCATAGTGTTACAGATTTTATATTTATTTAGATATTTTTAGTGGAATTCTAATTAAAATTGTTTTATTATCCAGTGTAATGCAGCACGAGACTTATTTGAAGAGAAAGCTACTCTGGAAAAGTAAAAATGCAAGAGTGCGTGCATTTAATATTTAATAAATAGATATCTCGTAATTGTACTGTTTTGCTATCCAGGAAAATCGTGAAAATAGATTTTACGAGGATAATCTGCAGCTTGATTAAAAGCTTATAAAAGCCGGATTAAAACATCTCAACTCAATTGCTGTTGTATACTCCGTGGTTCTGTTATTGATTGTAGGAAATTCGCTGTGATATTAAATTAACGGCTAATCTTTGGAATATGGTAACTGGTAGTTTGGCGACATTTTAGTAAGGCGATAAAAATTACTAGCTAGGACTTTAGCAATAATCTGAGAAGTACACAGTTCCAATCACAGATCACAAAATTTTCCTGCAAATGTTTCTAATTTATGAGAAAAATTATTTACATGTTTCATACATAAATTTGCCCTGTAAAAACAAATTTCTATTTTGTTCCACTACTTTCCGGAAAATTCCGATCGTGATTTTAGCTAATAAGCACTTAGAAACAATTTCGTACCTAATCTTCATCATGATTAAGCACTTTTGCTCCACAAAAATTCTAGCATAAGCGTAATTCGGCTAGCAGATTGTTGGAAGAAATGTTGAGTATAAAAAAAAACATGCCTTTACTTCGTGAAAACAAAATGGCGTTCAAAAAAAAAACTTGCAGATTGCTGTAGCAGGGTTGGTCGCCAAATTTTCGCCAAAAAATCGCGAAGTTACCATAATCCGAAGACTCATCAAATTAACTTTCTCTGTATTTTGAAATGAGTTGTATTCAACGTTTCAGTAGTATATAACTGCTGTGAGATATTGTGATAATGTATGAATATTTCTGAGGAAATATTTCAGCACTTTATTTCTTGTGAAAAGTATAAATTTTATTAACTTTTTATCGACTTGTGCATTCAGTCCATTACAAAACCTGTACGCGCACGCAACAATATTTTAATTCACTATAATAAAAAACGTTAGGGTTGCAATATCAAAGCAAACTTCTCAATCTAGAGAAACTAAACTTCGCAACAACAAAGATAATATTATATGTAGAGGGAGCTGCTACAGATAAAAGTTTTAAAATAAGGGGAACAGAATTGAGACTTAAGGAATTCTTGCACTAACGGAGTGTTTGTTATGCATTTCGATGATAAATGTGCTTTATGTTGGTAGGATGCAATGAGGCTAGTTAGGTGTTCAGAGAAGTTAAGTTTAATTAGTTTGTAAAGAACGATATTATTGCCATACTCTGTCAAATGCACCAACTTCGTGAAGAAAAAAAAAATTTTAATCATGACTCACGGCCTGTCGGTTACCATAGGTCACAAATACGTAGCTCTTGAACTCCAAAATAAAATTTCGCGTCCACAGACATAATCAATGCCGGAAATAAACATGAAGATATGCTTAGACCAAAGCGTTTAACAACATGGAAGAAAATGGCAAATATTCTCCCAAAACTTTTTTATTTCTGAAGAAAGAGACATGAAAAATGAGCAATGCCCTCGCTGGGACTCGACTCTGGACCTCTCGAATACACGCTGAGTGTGCTACCAAGGCATGCTGAGGGCGACTGGGGATTAGAGGACTCAATCACCAAATCCTGGTGGTGACAAATTACTTTCAGTTTGGCATCCACTTTAGACTCAATAAGTGTTTTTGAAGCAGGAGACGTGAAAAATTAGCAATGTCGTCGCCGAGACTCAAACCTGAACCTCTCGAATATGCGCCAAGTGCGCTACCGTTACACCACGAACGCATGCTGGAAGGAGGGAGAAAATAACTTATACTTTCTGTTTCTTTTGACTAGCGCGTACCAAAGCTGTATGTAACTTACATACAGCTTTGGCGCGTACCATCTGAACAAAAAACCTGGAGAACTTTAGTACCACAACTACATTTTACAATGATTATTTTTTAATTTCTCAATAGAAAAATATATTTTGCCATTTGCACAAGCTATTGGCTATTTATATTAAGTATGCAAACGTAAAAAATATTAGATTAAAAAATTGGTAACAATTTTAATCATCAAAATTTAAGTTATACTTTAATTCTAAAATCTAAAGCGAAATTTGGACCTGTTTAAGAGAGCCAAATTTTTTGTGTCTGGTCTTCACTTAGTTTTAACTGCAATTTAGGATCCACTTTTAATTTTGTTCTGTATTTATTTTTTTAAATATAACACGGAAAAAAATATGTTACTTGAATTAAAATATGTATGAAATCCTTATACAAATAGATTGCACAAAAAGGCAAAAATTCAATAGTTTTATTTGAAATGCCTTTAAATTCTTTTTTAATCTCTATCAATTGCCCTTTTTCTTCATAGAGATAAAATTTCAGGTACATTTGAAGAAAATGGGTGTCTAATCCAATTTTCTTCTTCATAATCCTCAGGAAAATATGTTGAAATTATTTGTCAAGGGGGGGGGCGAACAATGATTTTTTATGTCGGATGATAATTTTTCTTTTATTTTCAAATTATTTTCTGTTAGAAAACTTTCTAAAAGTGGTGAAAAACTTAAAATATTATTATCCAATTCTTTGATTGTTAGCTCAAGTTCTTTTTATCATAGCATTTATTTTTTCTCTAATAGTAAAAAATTAACACCTTTTTCCTTGGAATCCTAAATTTAATTCATTTAACATTCCAAAAATATGGTAAATGTGCCAACCGTAATCCACTAAATAAACATTTTTGCAATTCAAATTTTGAATCACAGATGAAAATTTGAATTTCTAATAGAAGTTTAAAAAGATGATTTGAAACTTTGCCTCTGGATAGCCACCTTTCTTTGCAATAATAGCCATTTCTCCATTCTGAAAATCTAGGTTTGTTTTATTATTTTTTCACAAATACTTATATGCACAATATATTACAAATTCTTCAAAAACAAACGATGATATTCTCAAATCGCATAGAAAAGTAAGGAATACAAAGCAACAAAAAGACAAAATACCTGCTGTCAGACAGCAAATAGATGTAAGAAGTGATTCTAATTGAAAATAGAGCAATATAAGCCCGGAAATGATGGGACATAAAGTGCAGACATGCTAATAAATCGATCAACTCTAAAAGAATTAATGAGATACTATTATCTTTTTAGAGGAACTTATTTTTATTTCCTATTACATACAATATCCATTTCTATTACTCCTTTTAAAAGCATCATTTATGACAAATTTTGTTATGTGTATGACTAAAAGAATAGCTGTGAAAATGAAATAGATTATTTTCGTAAGTCTATGAGCAGCTATGGACTTTGAACAAAGCTCAGATCGCATAAAATTACGAGTGTTTGAGAAAAAACTTAAACAGGATTTTGGAGTATTTAATTTTTGAAATGAATGGTTAAAAATAGTTTGTTTCTTTGCATACCACCTATTTTTCTCTTGTATACTACTAATGATATGCATACCACGGGTTGAGATTCGCTGCCTTATACCATCTTGTTTACCCCAATACCATTACCTCATACCATCTTCAATAGTCTCTTGTACTGCCAATTCAATTCAAACACAATATACAGTTTTATAAAATGTCTGTGATTTGCAACTCATAAAAAGATATATGTGACTAATAAATAAATTTTATTTCACTTCGGTTTTATTACAATTTGAAATAGACTTTAATCTGTAGAATATATCCACAACATAACATGCAATATATTTTAAATATAAGTATTCTGGGTTCAAAAACCTTTTTTATGTACATATGAAATAATTTACAATGACAATACAATAAACTCGTTTTGAAAATTCTAAACAACAAATAACAATGATAAAATTAATATTCTCAAAGTCATACCCATATATATTATTATATACTCAAATCAAATGTAATGATTAATTTGACAAAAAAGGAGTAATTCTAGTAAAATTTGAAAATAAAAAGTAATATCTAAAACCTAATATAAGCTCTTATACCCTGTAGGTAATTTTTGCACCAAATCAATCTAATTTATATCATTAATTTCCAAATAAAATTTTAATTTGTTCTACATAAAATGAGTTTTGTAAAATATAGTTTAATAAGTCAACATGAAAATGAAGCAACATTCTAAATGAGAAAATAAAACTTTTTTTTTGAAAGCTCGTTGGGAGAGTTTAATAAGTTCAAATGCTTAGGCTTATTTTTAAGTCAAATAGCTGCTTCATACCTCTAAATATTATTCCACTGCAACAGCTCTTTGATATGTAACTATAATTTCTAATTATTACAAATGCTTTTGGTCCCCAATAAGTAGACTTTTTGATACTATATATCTTAACTTACAAATCTCTCATTTAGTCATATTTACATTTTCTTAAATATAGCTTTCTCAAAATTTGTTCAACATTTACAATTCAATAAATGAATTCTTTAAGCACACACACCTCTCTACATGGAAAAATACATCAGATATGTATGCGCCTCTGCACATTAAAATACTCTAATATATATGCATTTTTAACATATTATTGTGTTCAAACAGAAAATTATGTGGAATTAAAAAATAAAGATAACCAAATATTCATATGTTATTATGAGTAGTTTAGTCACAGTAAACACAAGTTTCCAAACATAAAATATCTTGGATGAAGAACGATGTCTTGAGATATCAGGAAGTATGCTAGCAACAAAATGATACTCCCAAAATGCAATGGATTAAATAATTAACTAATTTTCGTCCCTTCCATCTTCTTATTCTTAACTAGCACGTTCTCCTAGTTATTTGATCTTCAAAATTTGTGTAAGTGGGGTACGGTGCAAAGGTTCATAAAATATTATCACTTTGATAAAGCAGTAATAAGCTGTCAAATAAATATTTGCAATGACAATATCATGTCTTTTTCAGAAACATTTTATAACGTACATAGAAACAAATCACATTGAACAAATTTTTAATGGGAAAAAGACCCACCGATTCTGAAGTAGAGGTGAGCAGTGTTAACAGAAAGAAAGAAAGGAAAAAAACAGAAAGATAGCAACTATCTATAACCAATTTTTATAAAATAGGATTTCTCTTTCAAACAAATAACATTTTGTACCTTTGGCTTTTTCACCATCAACTTTCCTTTGTAGAGATACGACACAATTTAATTTAAGTTTTACTATTTTTTATATGTCAAATATTGTGTATGTGTTAGATTTTGTGAATTACATTATAAACTTACATACATACAAAGTACTCTTTTTTAAGCAATCACTTGGGATTGGGAGAGCAGATTAATTCATTTTACATTAAATCCTGTGGGAAAATTTGTTTCAGTTCATATATATTTCGGGCAATGAACTATCTCTAGGAACAAATTAAGTTAACGAACCAAGGTGCATGTATTTAAAATCTTATAAAATAATAACAACTAAAACTGAATGTAGTATAAGCTTAAATTAATTGGACATTTAAAATGTAAAAATGATATTAGATTTGCAAAACGTCTCATGAATCTTGAAGTAATTAAGTAGATTTAGCTTAGCATGTTAATTTTATACAAAGAATGTTCTGTAGAAGTATTACTATAAAACATTAATTAAGTCACATAGTACCAAGTTTACAAGAATGCACCACTTAAATATATACAATAATACATATATAATTAAAATTCAAATGACTCAAAAAAGACTATATTTGCCTGTTGTAAATAAGGATGTCATTCTAGCAAAGAAGAATTTAACAAATTTTAAACTGCACACAAAGTTCACATTTGACTAAAGAAACATATATGGTTGCTACCATAGCAGACACCCAATAATACAATTTTAAAAGACATTATTGTTTCACAAAAGTCCTATATTCCTTTTGAAAGAATTTTATGCAAAATACTTTAAAAGAACAAAAAAGAGCATTTATTACTTATCTTCAGGGATGATAAAATACAATAAATTTTCACTGTAATAATATAAAAATCTCTGGCTAAGAATGAAACTTCCTCCTAAGAATTAAAATGTTTTTCCTATGTGCTTTTACAATAATGTGTTTACAGAATTTCAAAATGAATCAACAAAATCAGATATATTCTACAAAAGTATTCAATACAGATACATTCCTACGTTTTCTCAATTATTTGATGACAAACCTGGCTTCTGCCAGATTGTCTCACATAGCATTGATACTGGTAGTGAGTCCCCAGTTCGTTCAAAACCTTACAGATATGATCGATTGAAGGAAGATTCAATACATCTAGTCATTATTTTTAGAAAATTAATTTCAGAAGCTTTAAAGAAAGATTTTTCAATACTACAAAATTCTCATCAGGTATAATTAACAAAATTATTACACTATATTAAAAAATTAGTAAATTAATGAACACGGAAAGTATGAGCTCATTTTGATTAAATATAAGCAGCAGCACCCAATACATCATCACAACCACCAATATATCAATATATATCATCACCATCTTGTCTAACACTTTTCCCACAGAGATTCACATTTTTATCAGGTTTCACACAAATCACTAACGTCATTTAAAATAACAAATTTTGCCTTATATACACAATTTTAAATTATAAATAATTTATCATGGATTCCTAAAGCAGGATGACTACAAATATATATTTTATATATAAGCCAAAAGATAGCAAAAGATCAAATTTATCCTTCTTTTTTTCATATTTAATAATTTATACTTGAAAAAATAAATAAAGTTTTCAGAAATATTACAAATCTAGCAAAAAATTAATTTTGCAATATAACAACACTTAAATGGAATTTAAATTGCAAAATAGATTACAAATAAAAAATATTGAACATAATTAATTCAGGCCTAATTCATGCAACTAAAAAGATGGCATTATACTTCCATCAATTTTGGATATAAATCAAATACAGCAAGAACTTTCATATTATAAACATCATTCTACCACATATACTATAGAAATGATTAGGACATAAGACTGACTAACTTAGCTAAAATGACAGAGATGGAATTTTATCCTGTTTAAGATCTGTGAGTTTATCAGATTCTTTCATTCAGTATAATACTAACATATTTGCAACTTTCTGGATAAAACACAATAAAATCTGGATGTAATTTTAAAACTACTGTAAATGTATAATATAACTGAAAGGCTGCGCTGCATCTGAGGCAGAAATATATGTAACATTATTTTCAAAATTGCCTTTGAGGATTTATTCCAAATGGAGGGTTTCCAGAATTTGAAATAAAAATGGAATACAGAAAAGAATTTTAATTAGTTTCTTACAGTTAACTATATATTAATAACTTCTTTAAGCAAGTTTGAAACATTTATCATAACATTTAACTAACAGTTATATGCTTCTGTCATAGAAATTTATCGCTTGGTCAATGAATTAACTCTTTATATGAATTCAGAGACATCAACATTTGTCATAGACTTCCTTTCCTAACTTTTCCCACACTGACATCTGTTTGCTATTTTTTAAACTTTTGGTACCATTTAAATATGGTTTTATCACATTTGGAAATTCCTTAGAGATAATTCCGTAAATTCTTTATAGATTCTTTTCTTTCTTTTTTTCTTTTAAGATATTAATCTGTAATGTATTTCAACATCAGCTTGGTATTTGGTTTAAAAAAATAACAGAATGAATCTCAAGTATGGCAACAGCAGCGATTCCATACATCTATGCTATGTGGAAAACAATGTGTGGAATGAAGAACTGTTCAATCAAAAGGCATAACATATTATATATCTAATTTTTATACATATTAAAACTTTTTTCTCCTTTGCCATTTCCATTTCTACACTCTTTGGAGCTTAATAATAAAATAATAACAATGATATTCCGTTTTGTTATTACTGAAATTTGTCTTTTTAATATTAATTTTTTATGCATTGTTTCTCATTTTTAATTTTACATGAAAACATTTTTATTGATGAATTAATAAGATGAATTTTATTTACAAAAAATAAGTATGTAAATAAGTTTGGTTAGCACTTGATTTTAATAAAATTATTAATTTTGTACATTAAGATATACATATTTTATTATTTTATTTCAGTGCATCTACAACATTTTCTTGATTAATATGCTTTTTACATAATAAATATTTTCACTGCTGTTAATTTTTAGCTATACAATTCCTCTGTTCCTAATTTATCACAATAATATGTCTAGTTCTATCTGCCTTAAAAAAAATTTCTGCATGCAAGCCTGATATAAATATAAATGAAACAAATAAAATTGTACTTCAAAACTGATTTTTTTAAAACAGATCTGATTATCATATATTTCATATTAAAAATAAACGCACACTTAAAATTTAATTTAATACAATAATTGTGGTCTGAAAGTGAAATAAAAATTTGTTAAGCTATTTGTGAAATTTACACTGAACAAGTTACAGTAAAAGTACACAGTTCCTGCAAATAAAGAATACAATTCATACTTTACACAATATAAAAATGCTTCAAGTTCAATTAGTCTGTGGATTTTTAATAAGTCTATGGAAAGAGACAATCATAGTATTACACTGCTTACAAATATTAAATTATTAACAACCATTTCATAAAACAGGAAAAAATATCACAAATTTAATATACTAATATAAATAACTGAAAACTAAAATATTATAACAAATTCAGATATGCAACTGGGCATCATATTAAAAGAATTATTAGAATTATCAATTATCACATTAAAAGAAAAAAATGATTTCATTTCATATTAGAATAAACTAAGAAATATACTATATGTAATACACTTTTAATAGTATATGTAGATATATATATATATACAAAGGTAAATCAATAAAAAATGAAACGAAGACATTTTGCAGAACACTGCCATCTTAAAGTATGAATATTACACGTGCTGAGAGCTAATATTTTGGTTAAATTGACTGTTTTTGCCAAGAGAACTGATGAAAGTTAAGGCTTCCAAATACTATAAAAAACCCCAAACCCATAAATCTGATAAGATGACCTAATCATGGAAAACTTACGAGACAGATAATAAATTAAAATATTTACCCATAATGTCAAGACTTTTATTTAGGTTAAATAATGCCAATGTTTCCAAGAATACTATCTGAATTTCAATACTTAGAGAGGAACATGGGTAAAAAATTCATAGAAAAATGACACGGAAATTTCTGTCATCAAACACTTCCCTACAACTTACTATTCCTTCTCCAATACTCAATTTTTATATGTAAATATGAACTGGAAACAGCATATAAGTAGATGGAACATGATCACTTCTTTGATCATCCAATGCAACATATGTTCCCTCTAGATCAGAAATTCCCAGTCCAATGCCTGCGGGCACCATGGTGCTCACCAATCGTTTAACATGTGCCTGCCATTGTGCGATCACATTCAAAATGTTTTAGTTTTCAATAAAATTCTATGTGAAAGCTTTCTCATTTTGAATGAAATAAAAATTGCATCCAATGCAGATACCAGCGCAAATCGAAATGCGACCAATCTCTTTTTTTCTTTTTTATGTGCATATATTATTAACTCTATTCAACTATAAATTCACTTTGAAAAAGTAAATGGTGTCTG
>KK117872.1:42849-62529 GCA_000611955.2 Stegodyphus mimosarum | reverse complement strand
CAAATATTTCAGAATGTGCTTTTAGGCAGAAAAAGGCTGGGGACCCCTGCTCTAGATAACATACTTATAAATCCATAATTTTCCTTAAGCTTCTGGTTGTTTCACTAGCAATCAGCATTATTGCCTATTATAAGTTTTCCAGAATGGCTTTTGGTTTGTTTATTATTCATGCACATGTATATACACAAAACTATAAGCCCCTGTACTATAGGCATTTCTAAACACAGAGCAAGGCATTAATTATGAGTATAAATGCTTTTAGTGTCAGCTTTTTTTTAATTACCTTGGAAACTAAATGATTAAAAGAGTCAATATGGATGTATGATACAGTACAAAGTTCAAAACCTGGATGTCCAACATCTGGACATCTGAACCACTAGCACTTTAGCCTTTATTTTATTTATTTATTTTTGCAAAAAGAGAGAAAGAATTAGATTCCAAGAATAGTATCTCACTTTAGCATAAGATTAATGCTTCACACATTTGCAGTAGACATGTTTTTACAGTAAAGCATATGAACGGATTCTTAATTTCACTTAAACACTAAATAAAACATTTCTGTGTTGAAGAAACACAATTAATTCTTAGCATAAATAATTTGATTTTGTACTTGCCTTCTGCTTGGCATACATCTCAAAACAAAACACTCTAACGAAATTCATTGCTGAATTTACTCCTACTGAATAACTCATGTCCCTGACACTGACCTGGCAAATAACTTTTTTTGCTTTCATCACCCCACGACTCATGGCAGCTTGAGAAATGACTCTTGCAGGATGTCTAAAACATTTTTCTTTAAATATTAGAAACTGAATACTAAACAGCATGGAAGCATTTTATGTTGACATTATGCTTGGTGACAGTTACAGACTTCAGCCATTTGTGCTGTGAAGTGTTGACAAGCAGAAAATTCTTTCCAGTTTTTTTTAAAAAAAAAGAGCGACAGAGAGATTTTGTAAATGATTTTCATAAGCTGACAGATTATATTTACTGCACTCATTTGCTGTTCAATAAGCCTTGATTATGCAAGAATTTACTCAAATGAGCCTTATGCATATCCGAGAAATAGATGTAAATGTAATAAATAACTAAACTAATATAATTCAGGCATGGCAGAATTACCTTTCTCATTGCACGATGGAAGCAAGGTAAAATTTAGCAGACCAACATGTTTCTAGTCACAAATCTCGTGATACATTGGCAACAGTGTACAGTAGATGCTAGCTAAGTTCTGAACATTTTCGAATATTACAAACAAAAAGCAAAATTTTCCAATTAATGGAATTTGTAAGAAAATATGGAGACGTGGTAATAAATGAAGATGATACAATTGAAGTTTCCCATTGCGATGACAATGACCCAATCATCAATCAACTAACAGAAGGCAAAATCTGTGGTATACTTCTAAATCCAGAAAATATTCCTACCAATAGCGAAGAAAGTGACAGAAAATTTGGACAAATAAATTGTGATTGACAATTTAGTAATAATTCTTGATACAGCAATCACAGGATTTAAACAATGGAACACTGTAACTGAATAAGAAATTATGTCTGTCTATAACCTTAAAGCTAAGTGTTAGCAGAAAAAATGGGACAACTTAACAACTGACATTGAAAGACATGTTTAATAAAGCAGACAAAAATATACCGAGCCCTTTTTGTACATTTCGATCTATTATGGTCATAAATGTTTTATTATTTCAAGCCAATTACTCCATATTTTTAATTTTATAATTTATGCCTCTCATCTTACCATATCTAAACTGGTGATTTAAAATCTGGAATCAATGAAGTCCCAGTGAATACAGATTTCAGACTTTATCCTGTAGTATATACACCAGAAAACTAAATCATGGTATATAATACACTGACAATTATTCAACTGACCAAGCTATTCAACATTAATATAATTAAATATAACAAATTCCATTTCTAATAAAATAAACCCTGAATTTATAAATAAAATACAACTATTTTATATATTAAAAGAATACATGCCTTATACCTTGAAGGTACTAAAAGCAAATTAAAAATAAAGATCCAAAATTTAAAATAAAATAAAATTGCAAACATAATTCATATTAATATTAAAATATTATATATTATTTCTATTACCAATTTGCTTTTTTTATTTTTTGGGTTTATTTTACTGATGAACTCTTTTATTAATTTTGATTATGTTTAGTTACAATGTAGACCTTTTTACACAGTTTCAATTATTAATATAAATAGGGAATTACCTTGTCTTGTTTCCAATTTATTTTTAATTTTGAATGCTTTATATATATATATAAACGATTTTGACAATACAGTAAAGAATCATTATATTTCTAGACATGTAATAAATGCATGGTGCATACATACTTCAATATAAAAATTTAAAAATAAGAATAATAACTTGAATGCAGCATTACTGCTGAACTGGAATATTTTCATTCAAAAAAAATTGTTACATCTCCTTCAAGAAGTATCATTTTGTAATTATCCAATACGACATTATCAGACAATAATGGCTTTTTTGCTTACCTCTTTTTAACCCAATATTATAGAGCAAAAAACCGCCATTTCACAAAAACATCTTTGGATTAAGATTTTACCAAAATTATATCTTCAAGTTAACCATCTGTTCACATAAAATATGCTACTTTATGTTACATAGTCACTTAATTCATAATTATTTGAAATATTTTAAAATATTTATAATTTGCCAAAGGAATTTTATACATGGAAGTCACAAATAAAAAGAGAGAGATAATTTGATATAAACTATGGAAGACAATAATAATTTTCAAGTGTATATGCAATGTGGAAGTACAGTTTTCTTGTTCTCAATAATTACGTCTTCCAAAAAAGATTAAAGAACACACATTTGGAAGAAATGATCAGCTAGATGTTTTGAACAAAATATTTGTAAATGATAATAATAAAAGTATATTTTTCTTTTGAAGTATTTTAAGTACAATACAAGTAAATATTTCTTTTTCAACATTTATAAATACCAGAACTTGTGTATTATTCATTCCTGAGAACTTCAGATGGTAACACATTGTTAATAAATGTCTGCCTTTCACAACATACTTTGCCCTAAAGGTGAGTAACCATTCATATCATACCTTAATTTTATATCCTATGATGTGTTCTGTTAGACTGTATTTGCTCAATCTTTGATATACACTACAGTTTTTTTTCCTCCCGTGGGATTTCGAGGCTTGCCAAATAATAAAAGGAAAGTTTTAACTTTTATTTTTACAATCATGGAATATTATCAAAATTCAAGAATGCTGCAATTCTAATGCAGTGAAATTATATATCACTAAAGAAATATTTGGCCAAACTCCAATATTTGGAAAAGTACAAAAGAATGAGAACAGGATATTGATTTAAAGGATGTTGGATCACATTTACAGTAGCTCTTAGTGGAGCCAAATTTTGCTAAGAATAGAATACAACAAATAAAACTTTCATGGATTGAAAGAATTCTTTCAATAAGTTTTTATTATTGACACACACAAAGCATCTCAAGCCTTATGCATGAAAATTTCCAATACTGACATAAAATTGTAAAAGTTTTCAGTACTAAACAAAATTTCCAGCAGGAGAAAAAACACATATTGCATATTTTTCTTTAAACTTTCATACAGCACACAGAAAAGAAAACTCATATAATGAAGTAGTTAAACTTCTCGAACACTGATAACAGCAACAAAAAAAAATTATTAAAATAAAAATTTAATTTATTGATATAATAATTTTTAAATTTTATGTCTTCCAGTATTGAAAGAAAACAAACAGTCTCCTGTTTTACATTAATAATTTTAGCCAAACAGTTTAAAAATTTTTACTTATCAGCTCTCTTTTACATTAATTATATATTTTAGAAATTAAGGCTATGCTTTGCATACATAGTATAATTTAAATTTTTACATTTTTTCTTAAAATGTAAAAATTATATCTTCAAGTTACAAAAATTTGAGAATTTATCTCTTTGCTGAATATTTAGTAATACAATACGTGCCAATAATACTTTCCTTCCAGATTAATCCCAAGATACATATAAATGACAAACTCACTGAGAATATTTTAAAAAGAAAATATATTTTAATACCACAATATTTCTCACAATATATATTACACAATTTTTTATTTTAAAAACAGTAAAGGAAAGAACTATTATATTTCTAAATCTGACTTATCTAACTCGTAATTGATATGTTAGAAAAGGAAGAATAGCTATTTTTAAGTCTCTTACTGAATTTTTTACATATTTAGGAACTTTATTCCTGTCTTAAACATGAATTTTCAACCTTAAAGCTTAGACAGATATAATATTAAGTGAAACATCATATTCAGAAAAGACTATATCGATGACTTGTTGTCTAAAAGTAACTTACATAAACATAACATGAAATGTCTCCCTTTCACTAAAATTTGGAAAAATCTTACAATTTTTCTAATTTGAAAAGCATTTTTAATATATTTAAATTGTCTATTCTTTAGTCTCTATTATAAACTGCTATATCTAATTTTACAGCTTTCTTTAATATAGAAAAATTCTTTATTATGTCTTTTATTGACAATAAATGCAAAATAAGATTATACAGTAATTTAAGCTATTACATAAAAAAATAGATGTTCTTTAACTAAAAATATTCAGGATATAAAAGAGAGAGAGAGAAACAATGCAAAGAAAACTAAAAATGATAAAATGACAAACTTAAAATTAATTAAAATTGCCGGCAAACTGTTATACGAAACATCTGCCATATATTTATTTTGAATTAGAAAATTTACTTAAAATGAGCTTACACAAAAGATAATTTGATACTTTTAAAATGTTTTAAAGCAAATCTGATTATAAAACAAAAAATGTCTACATAGATAATGAAATCAAAGAATATTTAGTTGGATAATGAAATCAAAAATCACATACAATTAAACAGCTACAAAGGCATTTGATAAACCAGATCAAAATTTAGACAATACACATAAAAGTTTCATTCAGCATTAGCTGAAAATTTACACAGTTATTCTTAATGCATAGTTCAATTAATGTAAAAGAAATTCCTTGATTGAAGATAAATAAATGGTTATTATTGAATGCAAAATAGTAAAAAAATTCAACTTAGATGGGAATAATTTTAGGAATCTTTTAAATTAATTGAAAAATAGAGGCAAAAAACTCAAGATAATGAAAAGATGGTAGAAAAATCCTGAAAGTAAAATCATCTAAATGACATAATTTAAATGGTGGCCGATACATGGAATACAAAAGAAAAACAAGGAAATAAATTTCTTGATATTGAAGATAAAGACAACAAAGGATGTAGATTTAATCAAGATCTCAACTGATTTCAAGGGCAGACAGGTACAGGTCCCTCTTCATCAGACAGCCTTGCAGATTTCTTTGACGAAAGGAACCTGTATCTATGCCCTCGAAATCGATTGAGATCTTGACTAAATCTATGCCAAACTCAAGACTGTAGCATTACTAATTTTATGTTCATCTGTTTTCACAACAAAGGAAGACTAAGATACCAACAGATGAAGAGAAGGAAGACTTTAAAAAAGGCCAGGCTTAAAAATTGCACGGAAATGGCAGTAGACATTAAAATGGAAGAAAACATTTGATGAGACCTTAAGTAATCATAGAAGATCTATGATAATCACTGAAGAATTTAAAACTTCTTTTTAACTGAATACAGAAGAATCAAATTTGAATATAAAAAGTAAAGTGAAATCTATAACAGGGGTTTTCAAATTTTGTTAGACTTGCAAAATCTCTAAAACAATAATTTTTTTCCCATAAAACCTCTATTATTCTCATAAAATAAAATAAACACTGAAAATATATCAATATTTTGTTCCATTACAATTTTACCTAAAAAATATTATTTACAGTAACAAAATAGATAAAAAAAATTAATTACTTCATTGATCATTTTAGGTCATTAGCTTTGCAGCCCAGGTAATATTAAAAAATTATTTTCTAATTTGATTTTAAATTACAGAACTAAAACTCCAAAGTTCTGCTGAACACAATCTATAGACACTAATCTACAAGATTTTTTTACAATTTATTATATGATGCTAATCCTTAGTCGTGTATACATTGCAGCATTTATTTGAAATGAAAAATGGAATTAGATAAAATGCCATATACATCTCAAATCAAATACAACAGAAGATAAAATCAAAGCATAACAAGCAAGATCATCAGTATCATCAGTCTATAAATGCGATACTTAAGTAGTCATGAAAAATGCCCACAGAGAGAAAACAATAAGTGTCAATACAACTAACATATGTAAAATAAAATGAATAATGGAAAATAATTATACTTTTCTGCAGGTAAGAAAGATTCTACACAATCAGAAAAATGAGGAATAAATGCGATCAAAACTTGATTCAGAAATTTCTTAAAGTACTTTCTTTGTTTCCTGTTACATAAAAACTACATGTTTTAATATAACTTCTCTGTTTAATACTTTAAATACCTATGTTTTATGCAGTAGGAAACTTGCATTGTGTATTTAATTGTTTATTAAGATATGCTTATTTTTCCTTTGAAAAGATATTTTTATTTTATTCCAATATCAAATCATTAAAAACAAAAGAAAAAAATTCAAAATCAAGCAGAAGTCTTCATTTCAAGAAAATGACCCAATTAAAAACAGTCTGAAAAATAAAAATAATTGTAATTTCATATAATTTATCATTAATTTTATACTTAAACCAATTTCCTGACTAGTTTGATAAATGTATAACATTATGAAGATAACCTATAACATTTTGAAGGAGAAATAAATGCAAGTTAAGCTAATTCAATCTAACAATTTTTGTATCAAAGTAATATTTTTTTAGAAGTTCTGATAAATTTTAATGATGACTGTGCTTATTAAAATCGAAATTTTAAAATTATCCTTAAATTATATTTTATGATTTACTTCATTTTATACAGAATGAATATTAACATAATAAGACAATTAACTTATCTAAGCTTAATATTGATATTATATTTAGACAATTTTAAGTTAATTTACCAAAGTTTATTTATTTTTTTTTCTTCTCCAAATATAGAAAGATTTCATATAAAATACACATAAATACATCCTTACAATATTAAGACATGAAGAGGACACACAGAAAGTTCTTTAAAACAGGTATAATTGAATTAGTTTACTACAAAAGTTAATTGATACAGGGATTTAAGAGATAAAATTACAATATATAACAAGAATTAAAATTAAGAAAGTTCACAAATAATGGGATAATGTATGTTTTGTTGCTTTGATCACAGATAACAAAATAGCAAATTCATTCATAAACAAAAAGATAGCTTCATTTTTACATTTAAAATGCAGAGCTACTTAAGTTTGATGAATGTTGAAACTTCATACTATTTCAAAAGAACTTAAGATAGAATAGTATGAGCTGCACAAGCAAATAATATTGCAGCCTTTTAGAATTCTGCATAATTTAAATAATGCTCACATAAAATATGTAAAATCAACAAAAAGTAATATATTAAATAATTTTCCTATTTACAAATATCTACATACTCTTAAAACTCAACTATTTTAATTTGATTTAAAGTGAACTATTCAACTTACTGTGCTAAATTACTTAAAAAAAAAAAAATGCTGTGCATGCAGCAAAGCTTTATAAATGGCTGACATTATACTGTCGGTATTTTCAATATGAATTACAAGTCATATACATACCACCTCTGATATATCTCTTAAACACTAAGTATAAAGCAATATCTCACTGAAAAAGTAGTTTTAAAAAAAGTTTATATATATATATTATGCAAGTGCAAAGCATTTTATACAATGAGGATTTTTATAAATGAAAGCAAAGGCACAAGAATTGGATGACAAAATGGTTCATTTATGAAGAAGCTGATTCCTCAATAGTTTTAAGAACAGAATGAGAATCTATATGAAGAGATTCACCCTTACATTCTGGAGGCAGTGGTTTTCGATATATTTGAATACCATCACAGGAAAACTTGTCATAAAATATTGAATTTTTGCATCCAGCCAAACCATTTGTTATATGCCCATTTGCTGATATCTTTTCTACAGATTCTCTCATGTTTTGATCAGTTTCAGTGTAAAAAGCAGATTTTCCGGATACAATCACAGGACCTTCATTGCAATAGTTATTATTTTTTTGTATCATTCTTTGGCCTTCCAACTCATACTCCTGTTCTTTTTGCTTCCGATAACAAGCGGAGCACAAGTAACTAGTAGATGGAGCACTGAACATCTTGCAACCAGGATTGATACACTGCAGAGCGGCAAGCTTTCCATTTGGCAGAGAATTACTTTTAAGTATTTTATCATTTTCATATCTGCTTATTGCTGATGTCAGATAATTCTGGATTAATTTCTTTTGATACTCATGTTTCTTTTCTGTGTTTAAAACAGCTACAACTACTTGCCTAGGATTCAAACTCCCATCAACGGTTGCTGTTCGAGCCATCATGGGCAAGCCACTTAAAGTTCTTTTATTTTTAAGAGTATCTGAATTCCGTTTTAATGTAGAGGACTCACCTTTGAAAGATCCACCTCGCCTAGCCATGCTTCCGATATGTTTCAATTTTTTACTCATACTTCTACCAATGCTACCAAACTGTTTGGCCACAGTTTGCAATTGACGAGCTGCTTTACTCTTACCACTTTTACCACCTGTACATGATATACCTTCATCAGGAGAGCTGTCATCTGACTCATATGGATCATAATATTTTGCCTCAGCTAAATGACCATTAACTTCTTTAGAAGTGTTTTCAACTGGTTCAGATATTTGATATGATACTTCGATGTTTCTTATATCTAGATACTCATTTAGCAGGATAAGTTTTTCTTTGTCAGTTAAAGTTAACCTAGCAATTACCCACGAATCATTTTCATCTTGTCCCCATCTCACTTCTGGACCAGGATCAACAGCAAATTGCAATGGAAGCAGTCTATTATCTGGATCTGTGACTGGAATTGCAGCTAAAATTACAAAAGCAAACTATACAACTGAAGCAGATTTTTTAGAAATTATTTATTTAATAATTTAAAAACACAAGCTAATAATTATTGGTAATACAAGACTCTAAAATATGATAAACTGGCAGACTTGAAAAATACATTTTGCTCAATATACAATCAAAGACCAGAAATCCATAATATTCGGGATTTCAAATCATAAATGAAAAATCAATAAATTTAGAGATTCTCCTCTCCCCCAAAAAAGAATGAATGAAAAAAAATTATTAAAAACAAAAGCACATAAAAGTAATTACTTCTCTGATTTTTTATAGAGGAATGCATATTAATATATTATAATTTTATGTAAAAATATAAGAGTTTTATTTAGAAATTGACCCCCTTAACAAAAAAGGTACTATTTTTAACTCTAGCTATTACAGAATTTAAAAATTTCAGAACTTCACGGAGAAAGGGGCAGTAGCCATTGCCAAATGTTACTTATTGCTGGTGTAAAATACAGCCCGCAGTAGTATTGACAACTTGTATAATACATTCAAAGACATATTACTGCTTGAAAATACTGGGTATTGCAAAGCAAGTGAGGTCCACCATGTCCAGTTCAGTTCAACATAGACCACCCGATTGTTACGAATTTGGTATTTAAATAGCTAATCTTAGTACAATTATGATTAAAATTGTTTTATTTCCCCGTGCAATGCAGCGTGTGACAAATTTTAAGAGAAAGCTATGCTGGAAAAGTAAAAATACAAGAGCACGTGCACTTAACATTGAATAAAAGTTTATCTCTATAATTAATACTTAATTTGAATAAATGTAATTGTTAACTGTACCATAATTTTACTCTTTTTGCTTTGCAGAAATTGCTAGAATTGTCTGGCGTGGCTAATTTTAAAAATCTATAAAAGCCGGGGAGAACCTTCTTAGGTTGGTAGTTGTTTTAAGTGAACTGTTGTTGTTTACTTAGCTGCTGTAATTTTGCTGTTAGGATTAGCTTTCTCTGTGCTTTGAATTGCATTATATTTAACATTTTAGTAGTTTAAAATACAGCTACTGTTTATATTGCGTGATATTGTGATAATGTACAAATATCTTTGAGAAATAATCCAGCATTTTGTTATATTTCTTGTAATTAGAATAAATTTTATTAACTTTTTATCAAACTTGTGCATACAATCTATTATGAACCCGTATGCATGCAACACTATATTATCATGATTTGAACAATCTTTTACCATAACTGGATAACTGATTTTTCAGAAAGAATTTAATAGCAGTTTTTTCAGCATTTGGCAATCATCAAATTGTAAACTCTACCCCAGTTCTCTTGTCAAAATCCCACAGAAAAAACATTTTTAGACCAAAACATGTCATGTCACAATATTTGATGCAATTTTCAGTAAAAGTTTCCCAACATGCTTGTGGACATTTTAGCTTCTGCCTTGTTAACAGATGAATACCAAAATTCTAGTCATGTTTAGTTAAAACAGCATAGAGTTAATATTCAGTTATACATATAAATTAATCTCTCAGGACAAAATAATATTTACTTAGTAACAGTTACAAAAGTGATAATCAATAAAAACTAGTAGCATGCTTCAATGTTAATTAGAAAACCCACTGTTAGTAATTTCCAAATGTTGCCAAAAATCTATAAAGTAGCTCACTGTTAACAACTGACAGACTGTTTGGAATTCTGACAGCATCTGGACAAGTAATTATGCTAAAAGTATGATTTTTTAAAATAAATATGGGGCTTTTAAAAATTAAAAACTGCACACTGCAGTTTGATTTTCAAAGTAATAATAATAAACAATATATTTGCTATAATTCAGCCATTAAATCTGTGCAATTTAGGCAACATGCATTTCTCCCATTTTAAGGAAATTTTTCTATAGATCCAAATATGCATGCGCAATGTTATCAAGTCCTCTGTAAATGCATATTTGCATTAAAAATGCAATTAATTCTTTTTTCTCTTCTTACCCAGACTCTTGCCCCTACTACAAATTAACCTGTTACAGGAATTTACATGGAAACCAAAACAAAAACAGCCTTGGAATTTGGTAATTTTAGCTAGATTCAATTAATGACTGAAATGGCAGAAAATGACAAAATAATTTTAATTACTCTTAACTGAAGTTAAACTCTATATATATATATATATCTATATATATCACTAATAAAATATATTAGGAACATTTTAATTAACAATGCTTATGAAGAGGTTATATCGTGAATAAAATCACATGACTTAAAAAACGAATGGAAGCAATACACTAAGGATTTGTATCTACTTTAGCCATTTACTATCTTACTTTAGCCATTTTTGTAAGTTATATTTTAAAACTTACAAAAATGGCTAAAGTAAGATCTTGATCAAGAATGCATTACACATATGGAGGGATTATATTTACAAATAGATTTTTCAACCTCTGTAAATCCTAGAATTCTTAAGTTACCATATCAAGCCTATCTTGACATGTCATCAATTTCTACAATAGCAAACAGAAAACAAAAAATTTATGCACACAAGATGGGCTTTATCCACTCATGATATGGATGATACTGGCTGCTTCATGATATGGACTTCAGGAGCCAATACTGAACCAGAATACCTGGTTGAATGCATAATTCAAAGCCATGCATTTGTCTAGTAACTCAAGCACTGGACATTTGATAACTCGAAGTAATTAGCTTGCTTTAGTGAGTTGCATTTCTAGCTGTTTTGGGCAAATGGGATGATTTGTGTATAGAGGAAAATCTCCGAATCCACAGATCAGAATAGCAGACTCTGTAATGATATAGGATTTGTTTAAATGACATTCAGTAAGGCCCTGGCATGTCTATCAACAATGTTGACAGATGAATGTTATATGCATATCCTTTATGATGATGTATAATCTTTCATACCCTGTGTATATTCTGAGGGATTCGGTCTTTTCTAGAAGAATGTGAAACTAGTCTAAAGATCACCAAATTAGAATTAGAGAAACACTCATCTGAGACACCAGATCTCAGTGTTATCAAACATACCTGGAATGACATGCAAACTGCTATGAAATACTGAATTCCTTTATCTCAAAATAGAATAAATAGATTAAGAGAATTTTAAGTACCAATATTCCGCACAAATTTTATGATTACAAACATCAGTCAGTGTCTTATCATCTGGGATTTAAATCTACGACCATCAGCACAATAGTAGCTTCTGCGAACAATCATACTGGTCCTGATGACACTAAATATTATATAGCGTGTATAAGAACAGCTATTATAAATTAACTACAAACCTTTTGGTTCTGAAGATAAATCATTACATTCCTCATCCATTGGTACAAGAGCAGAAAAATGGGCAGAGTCATAGGTGAGGCACAAAGGTGAACGATGACATTCTGATGGTGGGCATTCAAGGGGCAAATAAATTCCCCCAAATGGTATAGGAGCAAATGGCTCTCCAGTCACATCTTTTAGAACGGTGTCAGCAATAACAATTATAGCTCGCTTCAGGACATGAGCTAATACTAAGACATGTAGCTCTTCCAAACTTTCATAAACATCAGACTGGCAGTCACTGCTTTGCGTTGTTCCACTAAGAAAATTAGAAAACATAATGATCAGTTTCTTGAATAAACTAAAGAATGCAGTCATGAACATACCTATTTACAGGATATTTTCATGAATTGGTTCACAGTCATGAACTTATACCCTTCCATGCATATTTCCCTTGTCCAAGCCTTTTTAGCATATGATCAACTTCTGCATTATAAAAGAACTACATGAAGAATGACTGGATTCTAAAGTACATTATACAAGTACAAAGAATAGCAATGAAGATAATAACTGTAAATGTTTTTATTTTTCTGTTATTTTTTTTTAATACAAGCTGCAGTAATATTAGAATATTTGATTCATTCATTTACAGTTTTTAATCAGCTAAGTTCTTCTTTCAAATTTTTCCTTCTTTTATTTTCAAAAGCATAAATTAGTTAAAAAAATGAGAGGGAATAAGTAAATAAATACAGTAATTAAAATAAGCATGTTTTACAAGTATGAATCTCATAAAACATAAATTTCAAGTAAAAGACAATATATCTTATTTCTAGATTACAGTTCAGACTAGACATTAATTGAGTCTATAATATTTTTGAATTATATTCGGTTTAAAGGGACAGCTGCAATGGAAACCATCTAAAAAAATGTAATTTTATGGGGGGAGGGGGCACGGGGAATCGCTGGGGGGAATCCATGCAATTTATGCACATATAACCTTATTAATTATCCTTTTCATCACACACAAGAATAAATAAGTATACATAGGGTGATTAAAAAATATCTGGGGAAAAAGCAGGAACTGTTATATGTACAGGGTTGCCACTGAAACAGGAGAATGAAATTCCCTGACTTTTCCAGGTGTGTTTTAAGAAACTTCCAGTCTATCCGCGTAATCCACTTTGGCTGTGCTAAAAGGTAAATTAATTATGGTACCACTTGACAACACAAAAATTTGCCAATTAGATATGGCTTATACATTATCCTCAAAGATTACTATTAAAACTATAATAGGAGTTGTTTTCTCCACTGAGGAATTGAGATCAGAATCTGCTCAATGTGGATAAAAAATGTCTTTTTTTTTTTCTGACACTTTGCAGCTAAACGAAAGAAAGAAATCTATTTAATGATATTTTTAAATAAATTTAGGTATTTTATATTTATTTAGCTGAATACATAAGCAAAAAATATGTGCATTGAATTTCGTGATGTTATGTTATCATACTGCTAGAATTAGTTTCAGGATTATGCCAGAGAAAATTTCCTGAAATTTGAAAGTATTATTTACTAATAATAAATCAATTTAAGGGGAAGAAGCAACATTAAATGATATGAATAACATTAAAATAATTCAAAAACTGAATTACAATAATCAACGATATTTTGGCGAATATAGTTATATTAAATGGTTAGCCTAGATGACTGATTACTATTTTTTTTTATTTTACCGCAAAATGACAAATAAGGCATTTCTTAAAAAGAAAAAAAAGTATTTAAAAGATTTTGTGGTAAAATCCTACTATACGCTAAGATCTTGGCACAATTTTGAAAATTGCCGCCAACACTAAAATGGCCTGTTAGTTGATCATCCCAATGTCACCAAATCCCGTGTGTACCGTATACCGTGGTTATTCTAACCTACATGGTACCACCGCTATACTGGGATTAAACCGATTTTGTTTGATACAAGAATACATATTTTCTTTAGTTCAACATGCACTGCACATGCGCATGTAAGTATTTCGATTCTCGAGGTTACTGGGAACTTGCTTTGCCTTTCTAAAAGACAATCTGTTTGGAGCTGCAAGAATTGTCTCTACGCCAGCTGCCCGAGTGACACTAACGCGTGCCAAGAAAGTGATCGGCTTCCAACGTTGGCGCAAAACTTGCTTTTTTGGCGGATCGCTGTATGAAATTCCCTGACTTTTCCAGATTTAAACTAAAATATTTGAATTCCCTGACTATTTTGGTCAATTTTCGAATTCCCTGACTTTTTTCGGTTTTCCAGGTAGCATGGCAACCTTGTACGTAGAACTTTGCAATGGAACTCATGTGTAAAAAGGTGCAATGAACTGGTACAGCGTTTTGTTGAGCTGTAATTAAAGGCATACAGATGTAGGTAAAAGCACTCTGTAAGTATCAGTCATCATTACCCATACAAATTTCCAGTGGTATGTATCGCTACAATAACCTGGAACTCATTGACATGCATTTTATCCATGGAGCTGTGGATAAAACACAGAAGATATTCAAAGGAAGTCATAACAACAATTCCCGAGTAGCTCTTTTGAACACTGTTCCATTTTTGTCAACAGCTAAAAACATAAAACACATGTCAGTGTTTTATCTATGGAATTATCTAGTTCCGATGCCTGTTATTTGAAACTTGTGTGGGTAATGGCGATTTACAGCAGCAGAATGCTTTTACCTTCTGCTCAACATACAATACCTCAATATGCTACTTTCAAACACACACAGATTCCATTACGGAATCTGCATATATGGGTCCCCACTATCGGCTTTCATATTTTTTTAATCACCCTGTATATATATATGTATTTACACAAATATATTAAATACATATGTACACATATACCATATATTCCAGCATATACCGAGCACCTGTAATTTCAAACTACACTTTTAATTTTTTAGGTATATTCAATATATAAGACACATAATTTCTATAAAGAAGAAAACTGAAAGATACATGTACGTTGCCGTTATCTTTTCAAATCATTAATTCAAAGATTTTTTGCATTCTTTTGAAAAAAAGCTATACTGAATTGATGAGGGAAAAATATGTGTGTGCGTGAAATGCTTGAAGCAGTAAATAATTCTGCAGGAGGGGTCATATTCAATGCAGATGTACAAGAATTCTAGGGTTTCGAGAAAAGATATTTTGGAATATGAAATGTACTTCTGACCCGAATGAATTCGTAGAATTAGGAGTCAGATATTTTCTCTTTCTGTAGTCATCTGAAGCCATGATTTTGAAGTGAACATCGAAAGATTTAGAAAATTGCATTTGCTTTACCTGAAATACAGTTGACATAATGTTCCCTTTAGTAGTAAATATGACCCCTGCCAAATGAAACATAATGTTACTTTTAAATGCAAAATTGTTCAATTCCAGAAAGAAAATGGAACTTATGCCGCAGAAAGGCTGGGTAGTACTGGTGAGAGCTGCATACGTGAATGGAAGAAAAATGATATCACAATAATTAATATGCCCTTTTTGGAAGGGAGTAAAAAAATGGCCTATCCCAGAAGAAAGTGTTGCAAACTGGATCCTAGAAAACTGCCAGAATCACCAGTTAACAGCCTTACAGTACATGTAGAAATCAAATTTTTGTGTGCTCATCTTTTCTTTATTTTTAAATCTGTATAATGCACCTCCACAAATTTCAATCTCATTTTTCTGTATTAAAAGTGCATGTTACACACCAGAATATACTGAACATAATTTAGAAAATTCTTAACATGCAAACTTCATAACATATTCCAGCAACAGTCTTATTCCTCTACTTTAAAGAAAATATGGTACGAAGTCCGAGATCCGGACGTCCAATATCCTGAATGATATAAAATCTGGACTTGAAAACCACCAACATTTTTTTTTTTTTCCTTGTATGCTTTACACATGCATTTGATTTTTCCCCCATAATAAGACATGTGGAGAGTCGGGATTCTTAATTTCCCTTCGGTACTAAATAAATACCTTGTTATTGAATAAACAATAATTTAGCATAAATTTGTGTGATCAATAATTTGGCTAATTTTGATAAATAGTTTTTCAAATTAATATCTGCTTGGCATACATCTCAAATCGAAACATTCTAGACAGAAAAATTGTTGATTTTACACCTACTAATATTTCATATCCCTGATGCCAACCTGGTGAATCATTATTTATTATATGTTGCTTTCATCACTGCATGTTTATCAACACATGACAACTTGAGTTATGACTCATGCAGCGATGCCCAAACATTTTTTTTTATACATTAGTAATTTAATAACAAAGAGTATAGTAACCTTCTATGCTGACATTATGCTTGGGAATGATTACAGATTTAAAATATATGCACTAAGAAATGTTGACGAGGAAAGATTTAAGAAAAATTTCTTTTCATATGCTAGAAATAGATATTGTTAATGATACTCACATGCCAAAAGATTATATTTAGTGCTATTTGAATTAAGAATAACTTATTAACACCGAACAAGTATTAATTTAGAATTCAAACAAACATTAAATTACATGCACTAAGAAATGTTGACGAGGAAAGATTTAAGAAAAATTTCTTTTCATATGTTAAAAATAGATATTGTTAATGATACTCATATGCCAAAAGATCATATTTAGAGCTATTTGAATTAAGAATAACTTATTTGTTAAGAACACCGAACAAGTATTAATTCAGAATTAAAACAAACAAACATCAGTGTTATATTTGCAAATTTTCACAGGACTAGTATCGATGATTTTACTGAATACATCATCCTACAGCTGACGAAGTGCAAATGAACGAGATAAGATATAGTAATTAGACAAGATTAAGAATGGCTGGACAAGAGTTAAGCTGCTTGTGCCATCTATTGATGAAACGAGAACAAAAACATAATTTCCTTAGAGGCTTGGATTGGACTTACGGTTGTTAACTAGAACAGAAAGATTTTTTTGAATGTGAAACACCTCTAGAAAATCTAATTCACCAATGAAAGATTTGAATAACTTTGGCTGCAGAAAAATTTTTGGTATTTACAGAAGCACCGAGCAACAAAATTAAGGGATAAAAAAAATTTTTTAGAATTTAGGAAAAGCACTGGAATTCAAAATTTAGGGGTGGCAAAAATTTAGAACTTACGGAGGTGCTTGCTAGCAGAATTTAGAACCTACAGAGACTGCACTGGTCCTTGATAAGGCTTTTAAGTATATGTGGGAATTTATTTATTCAGGACTGAGATAAGCCTTAAGCACATGCAAGAAACAGACATAAGTATAATAAATAACTACACTAATATAATTCAGGCTTAACTGTCTCAGTAAATGAGAGACGCAAGACAAAATTTAGCGGAACAACTTGTCCTTCATTGCCAATCTCATGATACATAGTCAATAACGTATACCAGACACTATTAAGCTAGGCTAAAATTATACTTTACTGATTCCAAGGAATTTCAGTCAATATAGCTGATTGCTTAACTTTCTGATTTGATCCAGCTTATTATTTTTTGCAGGCTGTTTTTATTACAACAATTTTATGAAAATTAAAGTTTGAACTTTTGATTACGTCAAAAAGAATTTCTAATTTTGGAGTTGCAACAGAATCTACAAAGCGAAACCATGTTTCGATGTCCATAAATCAAAAAGTGGAATTACTGCAAAAAATGGATAAAGGTATGTCTGTCTCAAAATTTTCCAAGGAGCAAGGTACTGAAAAGTCAACTGTATATGACATAAGTAAACAGAAAAAGGAACTTTTTGAATCTTTTATTGATTCTGACACCCCACTCACAATGAATAACAGAAAAATTATTTGTTACGCTAAAAGTGAAGAACATGACAAAGTGATGACTGGAATGGAACAGACAGCATTGCAGCGAGGGTGTGCCATTGACAGATCCAATGCTAATGGCTCAAGCTAAAACATTTCACGAAGAAATGAACTTAAAAACTGAGTGCACGTATTTGGCAGGTTGGTTAACCAAATTTAAAAATCGCCATAGTATAAAGCAATTAAAAATTTAAGGTAAAAAAGCTTTAGCTGATACTGAAGCTATGAAATGATTTGCAGATGAATTCATTAAACTCATTAATAGTGAAAAATCACCTCAGAACAAATTTATAATGGTCTTTTCTGGCAACATGTACCTCAAAATACCTTGGCAACCTCTATAGAGAAGGCCTATAGATCATAAATGCTTCACTATATCATAAATCAAGATTTCAAATTTTTAATTTCCTAATTTCTACATACCATCTTACTAGTTTTAAAATGATGATCTAACATCCGGAAAAATCCCAAATCCAGAATCTCCAAAGTCCCAGTACAGTATATACGAGGTGGGATTCAAAAGTTTCCGGACTGAGTCTGTAATGTAAAAAATATTACGAATTAAATTACAGAAACACATCCTCCTTTGAAATAAGACCTTTGTGCAACAACACACTTTTGCCATCGCCTGTAAAGTTCATCGAAGCATGTCTGGAATCCATTTTTGGCCATGTCCTTTAATGCAGCCTGCGATGCACATGTAACTTCATCTGAAGATTGAAATCAATGACCCTGCAAGCATCTTGCAGGAAATAGTTCAGGAAATAGGAAGAAATCACAGGGTGTGAGATCAGGTGAGGAAGGAGGAATAAGCAAAACAGCTGTTTTCATTTTCAAAAGAAATTTGTTGACAAGTAGGGATCGGTCAGTAGAAGCAACAGCACTCATGACTGCTCAGCCCTTAATTTTTTGTCCCTTCTACCGGATTGACTCGCTCAAACGATGCAGGATTTTGACGTAGAGTCCTTGTTCACAGTGCATTCTTCAAAGATAAATTCCAGATGCATAATGCCTGGATATCAAAGAATACCTCTAACGTGACCTTGCCTTTAGAGCGATCTTGGCGGAATTTCTGTTTCCATGGAGAATGTGCTGATTTCCATGTTGCAGATGCTCTCTTTGTTTGCGGGTCGTACAAAAAACACTATTTCTCGTCTCCAATAACAATTCTGCCAATCTTTGTCAGCACCCGAGATTAAGTCTCCTGCCATTTCCATTTGAATTCCCTTTTGGTCTACGTTTAACATACTGGGAATGTTGTGTTGACACACCCTATGCATGTCAAGATCCTTAGTGAGTATCCGCTGACATGTGGCCTCTGATATCCCAACTGATTCTGCTATTTGGCAAACTGTTTGCTGCCTGTTCACATGTACCACAGCAGATACCTTTTTGATGTTTTCATTGGTGCACGAAATCATGAGACAGCCACAGCGTTCGTCATCTTTGGCACTTTCCTTGCCTTCTCTGAAACAGCGATGCCACTCAAAAGCTTGCAATCTCTATAACATTTCACTTTTGTACACATGCTTCAACATTTTGAAAATCTCCATAGCACTCTTT
>KK117872.1:12705-27521 GCA_000611955.2 Stegodyphus mimosarum | reverse complement strand
TTTTTTCCCCCTTTTCACGCATTATCACTGCCTTTGGAGAAAGAAAGGAAAAGTTTTCACCACACACACTGACCTTGCGTTTTCTGCTTTCAAAGCAAATAAAATTACCCAGATCAAAATAAATAATTCATTATTATTCCTACTTCCTTTTGAACGACGATCCCCGGAATTTCCGGGCATCGAAGTTCAAAATCCCCGGAATTCCGGGGTTTCCCCGGAGCACAAACACCCCTGCTACATGTGTTTCCAAAATATGTCAAACTAAATTTTTGCAGGCATAACAACTGTTCTTCACTGGTTCATTGTAAAATTTTAGATACAGGATCATCACTTATCATCAGCTGAAATCAAACTTTCATTAATTTTCTTTTTTTCTTCTAGCCCTGGTAGTGTATTACGGTATGAATCCTATTTGCATTTGATTTAACGGAAGTCTGACTTTCACTATCAGTCATCTGCAAAATAATCTTTTCCATTCAGAAAACTGAAATGCCTAGTTTTTTTAAAATGATTTTACAATTTGGGTTTCCTGCTTCCAGAGATGAAAAACTTGTCTTACTGATTTTGTAATAAACAGAGGATTAGCTTACATAATAGGTATACCTAAAGCAACTGGTTATTAAATAAAATCTTGGTATTGACTTATAACATCGAAAACATAGTAAAAGTTACTTTAAGAAATAAAATTACCTAGTGATGCTGCATGAAGAAGACAATTCCCATCTCCTGTGGTAGATAAGGGCCATAGTTTGCGGCTAATTTTCCTAGAATGCCACCAATTTAGTCTACCTGTAATAGGAAGTTGCACAGAAAATGTTATACAGGATAATTATAAAATATCTAGGAATTCAGATATTTTTTATCACCATGTAACATATCTACACAGAGAGTGATTCAAAACTCTATATAAATTTTAGTCTGCCATATGTACCCGTTTGTAAAAATTACAGCCTGTAAAAAACAACAGGTTTATATTAGACTACTTCCGTTTCTCTTGAGAACAAACAGCAATGTCCTCTGTGAGCCAGTGAAAGTGATCAAGGAAGACTCGTTAAGAACATGCTCCTAGGTGGTATATGTGTTGCTGATCTGGTAAGAAAAATTAAAATGTTTGGTTTTGGCTGAGAAATGCTGAGCGAGTAAGGCATACCATGTGTCAGGAAAATTGCTGTCTGACCACTTCTATAATAATGCTGCAATGTTAGCTTTAACCTTTTAACTGTTATACCCGAAATAATCTCGGGCATAGCACTGGTGTTCTAAAATGTCACGCCCGAGTATTACTCGGGGTAATTTTTTTTTGAGTGCATGGTATTGTTATACCCGAATATATATCGTGAGAAGTTTATTTTGGTTTCAGTTCAATAGATGGCAGCACTTTACTGAAGGTTTCAAAGGATAGAGGTTTATGTTCAAAGTACGTATTTTGATTGCACGGCAAACATTTGATTTTTGCAATAAAAAAAATCCACAATTTATGTACGCAAATCATCAAAATACCTCGACAGTTAAGGGGTTAAGTAACCAAGAAAGCCTATGTAAAGTTTTTAAATGAATTTAAAATATACAATCAGTCTTAATTTTTTCATCATGAAAGCTCGGCGACTTTACACAGCCCCATGAAGAAATCGTGTGAATAAACTAAGAGGAAATTTAAAGCAGATAATGATATGAAATGATCATATTTTCACAATAATAACTTACACATGCACAGAGTATAGCTCCATCTTAGCTGTAATATAATATTAAGTACAGTGTTTCAATAACTACCAGTGGGGAAACATTTCATGAAACATCACAATTGCCATGTAATTACTCCACCTTTAGGTAGCCAGAATTAATTTTGGTTTCAGAGAATAAGTTCAGAATGAAATTCTGTGGGAAAAGCAGATTAGTAATCTACCTGTTCTCAACACTGTGGATTTTAAAGGTCAGTGACTTCGTTAAGATCAACTTTAATGATTTTGAATTTTATTAATATGGAAAATATTATTAAATAAAGAATACGTATTAGAGCAATGCTCATGAAGCATTACAATTCGTTAATAGCACCTTTAAACAAAACAGATTTAAAACATGAAGAAACTGAAATTAAATTTTCTACTTTAGAGAAAACTGCTACAGATTTGGCTGAATTGGATGATAAAACTTGTATTGCTTTAATAGAAACCAAATATGAAAATTTTGACGTTGAATATGAGAAAACTGAAGAATATCGAGAAAAATTAGATGTAGCTCACATTTGTACTAAAGCACATCTTGATAAACCTTCAAATTTTTGTGAACCATTGGTGATGAATACACGTGAAAAAATAAAATTAAAGCTCTTCAATATAGAATTGGTTAAAGTTAGCAGAGAAGTGAAAGACTGGCTCACATTTTGGAGTCACTTCAATACAGTTCATGATGATGACTCAATTAATTATAAAGATAAATTCCAGTACCTCATCCACTGCATGGCAGCTGGCAGTAGAGTCTGAGAAATTGCAGATAGCTATCTGCCAATAGCTGCTAAACATGGAAAACCCACTGATAGCCTAAGAACAAGGTTTGGTCATGAAGAGCTACTTGTTGAGTGGAAACTGCACTGCCATTACTGGTAGTAAAAAATGCTATGAACATGAAAACAAAGATGAACATCACACAGCTGTATGATATACTGGAGTTGCAATTGAGGTCTTTAGAGTTGATTGCCGTCACTAGAGAAGAGTATACTGCCATGTTATTCCCATTGATGAAATCATGCTTTCCTGACAATTTGTTAAGGTTTGGTTATGTAATCTGTTGTTCAATAAAAAGAAAAACACAATTATTAATTAAGTATCCCAGTTATTCTTGTTTCTTCACACGGAAGTTGAAGGTGAAGAACCAATTTCTTTATCCAAAGGTGGTTTTAAATCAAATGAAATTTCAAATAAAAATCAAAAGTACACAAAAGGTGAAATTTCTGTCTTAATGGCTAATCATCTAGTTTCAGGTACTAAAGTATGAAACCTGCTTGTGTATTCTGTGGCAAAATATATTATTCTCAAGACTGTTTTAAAGGCTAAAATACACCTTTTGAGGAAAAAAAGGATATTTTAAGGAAAAAAGAGCCTGTTTTGCATGTTTGAAAATCGGGCATCATTTGAAAAAGTGTAAGGCTAATGTTCGTTGCATAATTTGTGAAAAGAAACAATGGACCTGAAAGCCCTGAACTGTCTAATGCTGATAAAAAAATTAATTCAGAGACTTCTCACATTGACGCAAATGTAGCATTGTCTAACCAAAGACAAACAAAAGTTCTTCTACAAGCTCTGCTTGTGTCCATTGAAGCAAACAGAAAGAGAAGAACTGTAAGAGCTTTATTTGACATGGGATCACAGAGGTCTAATATTCTTAAAGCTACCATGAACCAAATGGGGGCGAATGCTCAATGAAATGAAAATTTCACACATGTTGTGTTTGGAGGTATTAGCTTTAGAAAGCAACATAAATGCTACAAAGTATCAATGAATAATTTAAAGAATTACTTTTTAGGGATTTATATTTATTCTAAAATAACCAATTTAATTTAATTTGAAGTTCCTTTCCTATAAGCCTACATTCCCCTAATTGTCAATGCTGGAATATTTAAATTTGGTAGCGAGTGTGAAGTAATGCAAATTCTACCAGTGGGAGAAAAGTACCGAGTTCTAGAAAGAAAAGTTAGAGAGTGTGGGCAAACTCTGTGCTTGTTGTAGTGTGAGCTTCGGCTTAACATTTATTGCTGGTTAAAAGTGGTGTAACAACTATTACTTTGTTGCCACTACATTATCAACGCTCTGTTAGGAAACAGGATAGTCTGAGCCCTGTAGCATAATTCTACTACTTGTGAATATCTTCAAACCTTTCGTTTAGTCCTTACTGTTTCAGTTACCGCCCAAGCAGAAGCGTAATTTGTTAGTGTCGAGTGGACGCATTGTAAATTCATAAAGAGTGTAATAAAGGGTAATTTTAACCCTCCTTCTGTGCAGTCACTACTCTTCCAGCTTTCATACAAAAGTTAGACAAGTAGACCCCACAACTTGGTGAAATCCAAGTTCTGGACCAGCAAGATATTTGTGGGTGCATTCGTAGTGCTCAAGAAGGACCCTGGATGGTTGAATTATGAGATAAAGCTATCAGTCTAACTGATGTATGAAAAGACTAACTACCCATAGAACTTTTAATTGCTGGAGTGAGCTCACTATGCTGGAAGTCTTTACATAGGGCACATTTTCCACTTATGATCTGGTCTTGTTTCAGTATGGACGCTACTCAACTGGATTGTTATAGATAAGATAAACAACTGCATTTCACCTCAAAGCACTTCAACTTTGATAACCAGTATGCTAACCCACAGCAGCTAACTCCTGATGCAATGATAGTGATTCTCGAGCAATGTTATGCTGGTTGCAGTTTCAAGAATACAGTATATTCTGTGATATCTTCAGTTAAACGAGAAGAAATATTTTTGAACGCTGCCCAAGCAGAGCTAGAACAGGAAAAACTTTGAAAGTTCATATTAAACGATAAAATTTAATATGCAATGGACCAAAAAATAGTTCATAATTGTGGTAAATAAAATTTGCGTTAATCGATAAAACTCATATATGATCATACACACCGCAGAGGGGACCAACTTTTATTCATGTTGACTGTGTGCTTGCCTTAAGCTAGTTCATGCTTACTGTATTAAAAATTATAAAGTAAAACCTTAATCAGCTGAGAGAATAAAATAAAACAATAACAATATTATTCTTAATCTAACATTTATATTATAATCTGTATATTCGTCTTTCATTTGTTGAGCTGCTGTGTTTGAACCAGCCATGATTACTGTGATATCTTCGCCTACAAGCACTGCTATCACTTACTTATGTCATTACCTCAAAACTTTCATTGCACACACACGCACATGGAGAAACAGATAATAATGAAATTCAGAAAAAATATCAAAGATGTTAAAATTTAGAAATTTCAGTCTTTTGCAATAACATACTTGAAATTGTATTAATATTTGATAACAAATTCAATAAATTATACCTTTTGAATTATTTTTCTAAAACTTACGGAAATTATATTTTTAAGCAATTACATATTACAATACTGTATTTTTCAGTAGGACATCCTACATATTTATACAAAAAAAAAAAAAAGAAAAGAAAAGAAAAAGAAAAAAAAACATACGAACTGAAAAATAAGGCATAACATTTTACCATCAATTAATAACAATATTTCATGTTTTAATATACAGAAGTCTTTTGTAGAAAACACAGCATAGTGGAATCAAAAAAGATACTGTTAAAAACACTAAAATACTCAAAATTTTTCCAGATATTAACTCACCAGCTTGTTCAAGAGAAACTAGTGTGGAGGTTTCTATTAAATCCCGTAACAAATATTCCCTCAAATTTTCAGAAAATTGGGAAAAATCCGGCAGGGAAAATGTATATTCTGGTATTTCTAACTTTAAACATGAAGGTTTAATGCTCTGATCTGAAACATCAAAATCTTCAGCAATTTCTTTTCTAGCTTTAGAAACGAGACTGAAATTATCAGTAGCTCTAGATATACCTCTTGATAATTTCTTCCCTGAAAGAAGGAAAAACAGTAAACTAAATTATTAATATCCCGATAACTTTTTACAAATTCATATTTTAAGAAAACATTGTAATCTATAGTTTTTAAAAATACACTAAAAAGTTCACTTTTAATATCAAACAGCAGAGTTTGAAGAAGTATTTGAAACCTCAAATAAGAATATTTTATTATTCACTACAAGAAATTAAAAAAAGGGGAGAAGTTATATATGTTAAGAAGAGTTATATATGTTTAAATTACAGCTTGTTACATTATGTTTAAGTAACAGAAAGGACAGTTTCATAAAAGTTCAAACTACACTGGCCTCCGAAAGTTACACATGCCACAGTAAAACCAATAAAATTGGAAAAACAAGGCTTTGATTAACATACTCAAATTGCACATGATGGTAGCAAATGTGTATATGTATGAAAGAAAACAAACATTACATACAAAGATGAAAGGAATGTTTAATTTTCACAAATTATATGATGAAGTTACATTTGGGTTATTAACAAATTGATATTTCCTAAAAACAAACAAAACTTAATAATTAATTGTTTTTTTCCCCCCTGAATGGCGGGCACTTGCCTATAACAGCATTGGCCACTACTAAGGGCAGAAGTGGTAACCATTTTATTGCAGAGACACCTAATAAGCGGCCACCTCTACCTCCTATGAAGGGACAGACAATTTTTACACCCATGCCTTCTCTGGGATTCGAAACCAAGCCCTTCAGTATCGCAGTCAGGCTCCCCTAACCACTATACCATCTGGGCAGCTTAATTAACTTAATTAATAAGGTATATGACCACCCCACACCTTCACACAAATTTCACAGAGATTGCTCATATTTCAATGAGGCGATCAACCATTGCAGGTGCAGCAATGGCATTTGTCCATCAGGAAAGTTTTTCAACTATCTGAGACTAACTGGAGTAGCAAGATGCAGAGACAGCAAGCCCAAGATTTTTAATATGATTAAGATCAGAGGAATATGGTGTCCACTCCATACAAGAAATGCCCTCATTCTCCATGTACTCACTCACAATGCTGACTCAATAGGGTTGCACCTTATCATCCATATGGAGGAAATAAGGACCAATGCTACAGCGTAGTCTCATAATGGGATGTACAACTTCATTTGATATGAGTCATCTGTCACAGAACCACCTTTAAAGATGTGCAGCTTGATGTGATATCCCTTTGAAATTCCACCCCACATGATGATGCTACCATTTCTGAGTGCAAGATGGGCGTAATTCCACATGCCTTGCTCTTTGTAGGCACTTGCACATTTATCATCTTATTCCATGGAACACTTCGGACAGTCCAACTGAGATGCTGACAACACCACCTTGATCTTGTCACTACGGATTGGGCAGTAAATGGAACAAAAATACCTCACACTTGTAGATCTCTTCATTTGAAGCCTTCAGTAAACAGTGTTGACAGATATTGTCTTAGCAAGTAACACTGCAACTACGGATGTAACAGCTGTGGAAGTCACTCATCAGTTCTGCTTGCCTACTATAGCAATACAATGAAGGGGCAGTAGCCCTTGCTCGACCGGACGCAGGTCACTGGATAACTGCTTGACTTAATAAGAATGCTTCCCTCATTCAAGAAGTTACTGAATGATCAATGCAAAAAAGGGGTTAAGGAAAAAAAAAAAGAAACTTAGAATGACATCTTTAATTGACTGTCCTGCTTCAATACATCCAACACATGCCAGTGCTCATTGTCTGCTAATCGTCTTCTTTCAGGAGCAAAAATGCATACACCATAACAAATTATCCCACGAAAATTAAAAGCACTTAAAAAAGTCAGCATTTAAATGAACCTCCTCAAACCCTTCAGAATATTAGCATCTTCAATGACTGCCTAATTAGCACAATTTCAGACAGTCACTTGCGATTGTTTATAACATATGATATTTGATTATTGTTGGCATCTGCATCTGTTTCAGCCACTCAACTTCAACTACATTTTTGAAAATTGCTAATTTGCATTATGTGCTTAACTTTTAGAAGCTAGTGGGTCAAAGTCAGGCAGTAGTCTTCAAACTTTGTTCCACAGAACCATGAGGTTCCAAATAGTTTCCCTAGGTAGTGCCTCCCAGAACAGCGTCTCAGCACACGCAATACATAAAGATAAATTTAAAATAAGGGGCGGGGAGATTATTTTTCAACTCATTCATAGAGTAAAATCTTAATTAACTGTTTTTAATATGTAGTTATGCACTAAATCCTCCATTTTAGGGTGCGAAATTAATTCTAAATGAAATGAGTTGCAAGCTGTCATGTCCTGTTTATCTTTGCCAATTTCCCACTATAAGAGAATAGTGTATGCTGAATAATGTCCCACATTTAGTCAATGAAGCACAGACAAAGAAAAACATCTTTCGTTCTTTTCTTCCCATTCACAATGCAAAAGAATGCATGAATTGCATGCTGTCTCACGCTACGAGAGAGAATATTCATTATTTACCAACTGAATTTTGCATAACTGAATTAATTATTTACCATGAATTATAATTTATCTTATTTGTTAATACACTAGAGACATTTTTTTTGGCATTAACATTTGCATAGTATTATAAACTTCATTTAATTTAAAGTTGGTTAATCTTTATTGGTGAGCACCTTTCAAAGTTCCACATGACAGTGTATTCTATGTTTAGGATTTAGCATCCTTTTCTAAAAATTCGAAACACAGATGAAAATGAAACTAAAAGGCTTTCAAAGAACATGATTCAACAGATAATTAAGCTTTCAAAATTTCTGAGGAAAAAGAAATATTAAAAATGACAGACCTTACTCTTCTTTAGTGGGCATGTGTAGTAAATATAAAAACTGATGCGGAAGACACTTTTAAGAAACTACATAAGAAACTCACAAACTACATAGGAAGAGCCATTTAGTAGTTTATAATTGTTAAAAAAAAGATTTTGTTTTGGTCTCTTCAGTTGTTTGGCAATGGCACAATGCTTGAACCAAGGATGAATTTAGTAACTTCATTGTGCTATTAGTATCTGTTTTGAATTATTAAAAATCTCCTTATAAAGTAAGAATTATTAAAAAAAGTAGTAATAATATATTTGAATTATTAAAAATTTCCTTATAAAGCAAGAATTATTAAAAATCTCCTTATATAGTATTACATATATAAAGTAAGAAGGAGATTCTTCATGCATTAAATCCCATTATTGTAAAACCTATTACATCCTGTTACATTAGAACAAGTTTAGAGCTTTCCACAAATGCAATTAAGAAGAGATCTTCATTTCACTCACAAAATGATGTAATGCTTTATAAAAGTGCAGTAGTGAAAATAATTAAATTTTACATCGATTTACATACTATGAAATCTAGAAATTTTGACCAGCCTGCTGATACCATAAACAAGTAAAATTACATAAAATTGCTAAACCTAAATAAGAGAAGAAAAAGTAAACAGAGTTGCTTGTGGGCATTTCTTACTGCTCCAAATGATATAAATTATAGTTCAAAAGTTGGTGTGAATATCACAGAATTTAAAAAAAATTCAGTAACAGATAAGCAATACTCGCTGCTCTTGCTTAGAAATATGTAAAAGAACACTACAAAAGGATTGATGATGATTTTGGTAAAATGGCAGGAAGCAAAATTCTATCAAAGTAGGAGGAAAAATTGATGACCTAATTTTAATTACTCAAATTTATTTAAAATACTTGAAAGTCTCATTAAACAATCCACTAACATAACTTTCAAAACACAAAATTGTTAAATGGATTAAAAATGCTAAAAATGAATCAACTGTGGATGAACTAAATAACAATGTCATAATTCAAAATGTACTGAATCCATAGATGGCAAAAGAGTGACCAAAAAGTAAATTCAACCAAGATCAGTTGGTATAATAGCAGTGAAGTATTAAATACATTTGTGAAAAAAATAAAAAATATTGGAGGAATAACACATTTTCAAATTTTACAGAATGATTATTTCTGAAAAAAAAAGTGAAAATCTATGAAGCAGGCTAACACCTTTATTTGAAAAGAATTTGTGCACGGACTGATAAACTATCATTAAACTGAAAAAAATTTATCTAGTAATAAGTTTGTTTCATTAATATAATTGCTGAATTACCATATATATAATTTATCGTCGTTTTTCAAGACATTAAACGATATAAAAAAATTGTTCTCTGGGATTATACATTTATTGTCTGATAATCCAGCATGGCTTAAATACCAAATGTGTCAAAAATTTGGGTTTTTAATTTTATATAGTTTGATATCGTGTTATTGCCTAGACAATACTGTTTATCTTATAACATAATTGCATCTTTATAAATCAGAATTTCTGAAGCCACAGAAGCTTGTAAGATATGAAAATGTTTTGAATATTTCAGATTGTTGGCAAATACATATAACTACGACGTTTACCATCATCTAACTCAAATGCAGCTAGCTTCTTCAGTGGCGGCCTGCTATGTGTAGTACTCTCTGCAGTTCCATTTTCAAAGGCAGTTTTATATGAATGATTGGTAGATGAGAGGGTTCTTCCATGAGATGAAATTCTTTCATTTTCAGAAGGAGGAACCTCTCCAGGCAAAATTCCTTTCATTACATAATAAGCAGATAAAGCAGAGTTTAAGTTCCAATCATGAGCTGAAATGAGATAAATTTGACCATCAGTAATTCATTTAACACCTTTGTAGTTAATTTTAAAATACACTCTTAGACAAAAAAAAAACACGACGCACCACAATGCACTGAGAAGATATAAAGCAAATTGGACGACATCTGAGCAGGAGCGATGCCACTATTAGACGATGTTGGCAGGAATGGGTGAACCATGGCTGCACACAGTGTCGAGAAGGCAGCGGTAGGCCTAGAGAAACGACAGAATGTGAAGACCGAGCAATCGTCAGAGCGGCACTCACTCTGTTACTTGTGTAGCCCCAGATGCATCATTATCATCGATTGTATGTGCAACTAGTGCTTCAGTGGCCACAAGGACCATTCATAGACGGCTCCCAGAAAGGGGGCTGAGGTCACAGCGCCCCTTGCGCCGACTACCATTGACCTCTGTACAATGTCAAGCCCGTTTGCAGTGGTATTGGGCTCATTCGCACTGCAATGTCACTGACTGGAGTAGAATAGTTTTAAGTGATGAGTCCCGCTTTGAACTGAGCCCCAATGACCAGCGAAGGCAAGTCTGGAGACATCCCGGACAGCGGTGTGATACCAACCTGACTGTCTTCTGGCAGACAGGCCGACAACCAGGAGTGATGGTCTGGGGTGCCATTTCATTTCATAGTAGGACCCCTTTGGTTATCATCCGTCGCAACCTTACAGCACAGCGGTATGTCGATGAAGTTCTAAGGCCTGTTGTGTTGCCCTTTATGTTACGCCACCCTGGGCTTACATTTCAGCAAGATAATGCCCGCCCCCACACTGCACATGTTTCTACTGCTTGCCATAGTGCTTGCCGAACATTACCTTGGCCAGCAAGGCCGTCAGATCTCTCTCCTATTGAGCATGTTTGGAGCATTATGGGCAGGGCCCTCTAATGAGCTCTGGATATTGACGATCTAACGTGCCTGTTGGACAGAATTTGGCAGGATATCGCTCAGGAGGACATCCGCAACCTCTATCAATTGATGCCAAGCCGTATAACTGCTTGCATAAGAGCCAGAGGTGGACAAATGCATTACTGACGTTTTCACTTTGTGTAGCTCTATCACTTCAATAAATCATCCAATTTTTCTGAAACAGTAATTATTTGTTTTTCTGTGCATGTACATCACTTCTACTGATTTTCGTCCGATTCGGATAACTCCTTCTTGGTGTGTCGTTTTTTTTTGTCTAAGAATGTATATTCCAAAACTAAAACATATTTTAGCTGCAAAGCATTAATTTTATACATAAGCTAAAAATACAATTTCCAATAAAATTTTTTTATCAGTTGAAAACATTTGTATGTATAGATACATAAAAAAAAATGTTTTTTTAGTCCAAAGGGATTTAGTCCCGAAGGACTATTACTTTCGTTTTGCGATTTTGCGTCGGAAACACAAAAACGGCGTATCACTTTTCAAATTGTTGCCACTAAATGTTATCGCTCTGCATTAAATTTTAAAAAATGAAAAATCTGCATAAATGTATGCATGTTTCTCGCATTGTGATAAAACCTAGAGCCATCGAATTTTGAATGACGTAATCCAACTGCGAATATGGGCATCTGGAAGCCCTAATTTTGAATTTGAAATTTGCTTTATTATCGATTTTATGTTTTGTAACATTTCAACGAATTTCTGATTAACAAACTAAATGATTTCAAAGCGAGCAATGGCAACACTGTACGGAAAAAAAAAAAAAACATTTTTATCTCCAGCGCACGAGACTTACGGAAATTCTAAAGATATGTTCATTTTAAAATGAGTTTGCGATATTGATTTTGAACTGAATTTTATGGTTTGAGTACGTAGTACATGATATTTAATAAAAAAAGGTAGCACACGAAACATTAAAAAAACGCACCTTTGGACGTAATTTAAAATCTGAAATCTTTCAGATTTTTTTTTTACTAAATTGAGACCAGTAATGAACCAGCTAAGGATAGTTTTCAAACACTGATATTTAAAATGAAAATTGTACTACAAATAAGTGGTATAAGTTCTGTGAATGTCCATTTAACTGCTATGCAATGTGTTAAAGCAGGTTTCACATATGCTGCAATTTTAACTAATTCCTTTATTACATTGGTGACTCCTAATGTAATAAATAATCACATTTGCAGATGATGGTGATCTTTCATAGTTTACCAGAATATGCAACAAAAAAAACAAAAAAAAAGTTTAAAACTTCTGGTAATTTTCTCAATTTAACATGTCCATTAGAAGCTGAGATCTAGAATTTTCTAAAACATATTGCATACACCCACCAAATGCATAAAAGGATGTAGTTATTAATAAAGCTATAATTTTTTAAGTTTTTAGGCTGCACTACTGTACAAGCACTCTAACATATTTGCAGCAAAAGCTATGGACATAAAGCTCCCTGGATTCAGCAAATCAGAAATAACAATGAAAAAAATCTATCAGCAAGGGAGTAGTTAAAACTCTTACATAGCGAGGAATTAAAATTATACTCTAAATAACTGAGATCATATGGCAGATTATATAGACAGACATAGCTGATCTCTTGATGATTCTTTCAATTTTTGTTCAGCTGAAATTTTTAAAAAAAAACTTCTTTAGTTAAGAAATCAGCTTCACTGGGATGTTAAACTTCTTATTTTATTTATTTATTTTTGCAGTATCACAAAACTATATAACCATACCAAAAAAAGAAAATAAAGAATGGCTTACCAACTAACAGATCTGCTGCTAATCCTGGATCTGCAGAAGTATGGGCCACAAATTCAGATAGAATGGCATCCATTACAAATATAAATCAAGATGTCATGCAACTAAAGAATGAAAAAAAAATTAATTATCAAAAAAGGAGTAAATTATTTTTTAAATAAACAGATATTTTCATCTCCTCACTGAAAATAGCTTATTTTACAGAATTAACAAAAACGCACGGGGGTTGGGGGACACGCTGGAACTGCTTATTGAATTAAATTTCCTTATATTACCATATTTATTTGAAAATAAAACTTTCCTTTATAAATAAAATAAATAAGAATAATATTTTTATAAATGAATAAAGATAAATTTAAGAAAATAATTTTATGGATAAATTTTAAGAAATAAAAATGTTGATGAATATTTGAAGACAGCCTGATTCTGATTAAAATTCAATTGTGGTACTTCTTTGTTACAGCAGCCCCCGAAATTGAATCGCCAAACAACCAAGATATCTTGAGAAAATCTAGCTGTGTGTTCTTATACCTCGCCACATGATCATGCATTAGCACTGGATGCATGTATATCTTGCCATGTAATCAAATTAGCATCATGCTGCATTTTTGCTCTCACCACATGTCTTTATGTTATTCAATTTTGTTGAGGTTTTCGAATTCACATTGTTTGAATTATTTAAAAATATATTCATATTTTTCATTAAAATGATGTTAATAATCTTTAATTTACCAAGTAATGAAATGGATGCCATGTCATTTTTTCAAGAAAGAGATCTTTTACCTGATAAATAAAAATGCGAAAATGGCCACAACATGAAACTTTATGCTAACAATGAAATCATTTGGAGGTGCACTGTAAAAAATTACAAAAGGAAGGGCCTCCATGTTGAAACTGGTTCAATGGTTCCAGGATATTATTCATCACTGCTATTAGATTTATATGTTCTTGGGCAGAGGAGTTAAGATCCATGAAATGGTGTAACAAGTAGCTTAACATGTGTGAAAGTGCTGCAGTTGACTGGACTAATTACACGTGATGAAATAATAGTAATAAGGATATGGATAAGGATTCTTAAAAATATTCTTAGGAAACATCATGTGAGTATTGTTGTGATTATTATTATATACTGTGTTGTTTATTTTTACATTCGCATATCTAAAATTGCCAAATATGGTTGGGGGCCACTATAACAAAATAGTACCTCATTTGTTTACAATAAGAATATAAAGCAAGCTAATTAAATTAAAATTATAGTATTTTTGCTTCCATACCATTAAATTAGGAAAACTTAACGATACAACATTGCTTATTTATCTTCAAGAACACCAGTAACCAGTGCAGTAGCTACAGATCTTAAAAACCCATTCAGTTAGATGTGATTAACAGTATACCACAATTAGTGGTAGTTATACAATTTATATGTATCATACAATTTATTTTTATTTACCTTCATGCTTTACTTTTAAAACCATGTAATTACTCTCGACAATATGAAATATAAATTCCTTCCTCTCACTCAGTAATTTCATTACCCAATCATAAGAACCTACCAAATTTTAGAACAAAAATGTAGGGGGAAAAAATATATGGTATATTAATTATTATTCCAATTATATAGTTCAGAAGTTATTTTCTTATTACTCTGCTTCAAAAGAAGTTCTTGATATTAATTATCTTCTAAGAAAGAAAGTTTGAATGTTACTTCGGACCTGACCACTTTATTGCAATCGAAAAATAAAATTACCTACTTTTGATGGTAATGTAAGAAATTGCCTCTACTTCTTAGGGTAGTTTTAAAAAAATTGATAAGGACATTAATATTGATTTTCACGATAAATTTTTGTATTTATCACAAGCAATGGAAGGCAGTCCTG
>KK117872.1:0-12691 GCA_000611955.2 Stegodyphus mimosarum | reverse complement strand
AATTAAGAGTTTTCCTCCAGGTGGTAATAGTTACGGAAAAGCTTTAAAACAACTAAAAATGAGTTTGGTAGCCAAGAATTATTGATTCAAATATATATCAGAGATTTATTACCAATAGTTCTTCAAAAGCAGAACTGCCCTAAAAATTCATTAAGAAAATTGTTTGATCAACTTGAGAGTAAATTCCGTTCACCTGAACTATTAGGGGTTACAAGGGGATAATATGCCATGTTATTTCCTCTACTTGAATCACCATTACCTGAAGAAACTCTTGCTGCTTGGCAGCACTACAGATCTGATCTTAGAGTTCAAGAAGTGAGTTCAGATGATTCAAATGAAAGCAAAACTATAATTGAGAAAAGTGATTTAGAATGTATTTTAGAATTTTTACAAGACGAAGTTGAAGCTGAAGAACGCATTTTTCTAGCCTCTCGAAGTTTCAACACTTCAAAGTCAAAACTGGAAGTAAAATATAATAATTTTTCCAATGAGAAAAAAGTGATAGATAACAAATTTAAGAGTGGAAATTTTTCAAATGTATCTAGTGCAACAGATCTTCTAAGTTTACCTCAAGTGTCAAAACAGCGTATATTCTAATTCACATTATTCTGAAAATTGTCTAAAAGTTACTTGCTCAACAATCTCATGTGTATTTTTTATGTTTAAAATCTGGACATTCAGTCAAGGACAGTAAATTGAAAGTTGGTTGCTTGTGTTGTGGTAAAAAATACCATATTCCTCTATGCAGAAAAATGCACCAAATAACTGTGCTGAGAAACAAAGACTCACCCAAAGTTGAAAAGAAAACTGAGGTTAGTGCTGAAGTGGATCAAGCTCTTTCCAACTTATCTTATACTCCAGATGTAATGCTGCAAACATTCAAAGTCATAATTAGAGGTAATGGGGGAAAAATGTGTCGCAAGAGCTATTATCGATACAGCTTCACAGAGATCGTATTTATTACGAAGTACAGCTCAAGAAATGAACTATGAACCTCAGAATTGTGAATATTTGAGAAACTCTTTATTTGGAAGGAAAACTTCAGGTACATGCAAACACGATGTATATACTTCTTATTTATCCAATGTGCACAGAAATTATAATTGAAACTTTAGTTTTAGTCAACTAATTATTTTGAAGTCACTGTCACCTACTGTCAATAAACTTTGTCTAAAGGAGTTAGCTACTTATAATATAAATATTGTGGTTGATTGTGAAGATCCTATTGAAATCCTTATTGGGGCTGATGTAGCTGGAAAACCCATGACAGGCGGTCGTCGTGAGATACCTTGTGGTCTCATAGCCATCGAAACAAAACTTAGATGGTCAATTATGGGACGAATGCCCAATACTTCAAGAAGCCAGTGTACCTCATCATTATTAGTTATGTCCCTGTTGTCTACAGTGGAGACGATAACAGATTTATGGACCTTGGACACACTTGGCATTACTGACCCATCAGTCAAGAAAAGCCAGATGGAACTGCAAGAAGCTGCTCGATTACATTTCCTAAATAGAGTCCATGTAGTAGATGATCGTTTTGAGGTTCATTTGCCTTGGTTGGAAGATCATCCTACACTACCAGATTATTTGATTTAGCTGAGAGGAGACTGAACAAAACTGTTACACATCTTAAAACCAAGTGCAATTACGAAGCTTATGAAAATGTTTTTAAGGAATGTCTAGAAGAGGGAGTAATTGAAGAGGTTGCTAAAAATGATCATGGTCAAGTTCATTACCTTCTCATTGAGAAGTTATCAAAGGGAATAGTACTACAAAACTCCGACTGGTATTTGATGCTTCGGCCAAAGTAAAGGGGTTTCCTGATCTTAATGACTGCTTAGAAAAAGGTGCAAATCTACTAGAACACATTTCTAGTATTTTAAGACAATTTCAAAAAGAAGAGATAGGTGTTATTGTTAATATACAAAGAGCCTTTCTACAATTAAGTGTTACACCCATTGATAGAGACTTTTTTAGGTTCTTATGGCTTCATGCAGCTGGTCAGATGAAAGAGTACAGGCAATATTGTGTAGATTGTTTGGTGGCAAGCAGCCCTTTTCTTCTAAACTCTACTACTCAATGATACCACTCTACTACTGGTGAATCCTCATATCCAAAAAGTATCATTTAAAAAATTATGCATAGTTTCTATATTGACAACTGTATCAGTTGTGTCAAACAAAAAAAACGAACTCAATCTTTTTATCAATGTATCAACTGTAGTAATGGCTGAGAGAAAATTTGAGCTTAGAGGGTGGGAGTTCAATGATATTAATGATGACGCTTCTGCTGATATGATTGTGCTTGGTTTAATATGGAATAAACAATCTGACATTCTATGAATTATAAATACTGATAATATAAAAGAGTTATGTTTTGAAAAAGTAACTAAATGGTTAATCTTATCTACAGCTCATAGATTGTTTCATCCTCTTGGTATATGTTGTCCTGTCCTCCTTATCCCTAAATTATTACTTCAAGAAACGTGGAAGCATAAGATAATATGGGATGAAGAAGTTGATACCTGTACGAAAACTGCATTTTTTAAATGGCTGAGAGATACTGACTATCTAGAAAAAATCCGTTTTTCCAGATATTTTGGTTCAAGAAATACAAGTGAAAATACTTCAGTACATATTTTCTGTGATGCCAGTAAGCATGCTTATGCCATGCTATTTTCATCCGAATAAAAACTTTTGATTCTGTTAAAGTACAACTGATACAAGCCAGGAGTAGAGTTGCACCAACTGGAAAAGAAGAAACGACTGTCGCGAGATTGGAATTACTTGGAGCTACTACAGCATCACAACTTTTGTCCTCAATTTTATCTGAGATACAGAGTGAATAAGTTTACTTCTGGACCTGTGGTGCAGTGCCCGATGCACTAGCAACTTTGCCACCGGGCGGTCATACACTGTGACAAAAAGAAAGAATTTTGGAACTAATTTTCTTGATGCTTCAAATACACTTCAAGATCTAAACTAAAAGCAAATCACTCATCTTGGAAGTGTACTATCAATCTGTCTGTACTATCAATTCAATGGCAATTCAACCCACCAACTGCCTCTTGGTGGGGAGGTTGGTAGGAGAGACTGATAGGAATTCTTAAGAAATTGCCAAGACGAGTACTAGGAACAGCTTCCTTAACTTCTGATGAAGTGACAAAGATACCCTGTGAAAGCGAAGCAGTGATTAACTCCTATCCATTGACATATGTAACCGAAAATGATGCTACTACCCTTTAATACTAGAAGCACCAGAGAAGTTATCTTGGCTATTTTCACCATTCCACATAAGATTCCTAAAAAAACCCTTTATGTTAAGAAGTCACAATTTTTTGGATTTGTCTAAAGAGCCTAAAAAATTATTGGTACCAAACATGAAACGAATGAAATTAAAATTAACGAAGATATTATTAGTTATACCTAGAAGCACCACGAGCAGCCATATTGACTGCCAGTAAAACTGGATGGATTCACCTTGTTAATTCATTCAGAAAACACCTTTTCTTGGAAAAACATCTACCCAACACATTCCTATCATTAACTGATTATTTACAACAGGAAATACTTCACCTTCCTGTCAACGGTCCACTCTTTTTTTGGCAAAATGTTATAGTCATTTCTTTGTAATAGTTGATTCAGTTTATGTTTCATTGCAGTTCACTCATTCAAGCGTGCTGTAATGGTAGCTTGGAGACTGCGCTATCTTAATCCAGAAGAAATGTAGAGGTTTTTTACAGTATTTATATGAAAATGAATACAATGTTGAAGAACACAGAATTGATGATGATATTGATTACGAGCCTCCACAAAATTTTGAGGAAGAAATAGCTTTAGTGATTCTGGAGAACGAACAGATGAGCAATCATTGAGCCAAAGTATTCAGCTTATTGGAATTTTGACAGCAAATATTTTATCATCAGAAACTGCGGCATCCACATCTGCTGAAACAGGTAAAAAAAATTTTAGTTTTTGTACTTTTTAAACATAATGTATTATTTACTGTCAAAAACATACACATACTATTTTTTACTTTACATTCCACAAATGGACAAGGTAGAGTCACAGAGGAAACGTGATTTATCTAACTCAGGATACGCACAGAGAAAAGGATGTCTTTTCCAAAACCACGCAGAATGATCTATATGTCTCAGAAAATGGAACCTCGTGGACTGCGACATCTGCTTCACACACTACAGGCGGGAAATATGCAAATTGTGCTAAAGGAAATGTCGGGTTCAACATCATATGCAAAAAGAAATGTCGGGGACAATGCGTCAAATGCTTGGAGGTTGTTTGTGGATGAATCAGTGTTACGCCATGTAAAAAAAATTCACAGAAGCAGTTTTGAACAATGATGAAAACTGAACAACATCTTTAGAAAAGCTTGATGCTTTTATTTCTATTATTTCTGCAAGATGAGCATATGGTTGCAGTGGCATGGATTATAATTTGCTGTAGAATAATATATGGAGTCCTCCTTTCTTACGAGAAACAATGTCTCACAATTGTTTTTGAGATATTATGAAATATCTAAGGTTTGACTTGAAGACAGTTAGAGTTCAGCTTTAAAAAATGATAAGTTTGGACTTTTTTCAGATATATGGAATAAATTTGTACAGAAATGTGTTATTTCCTATAAGCCAGAAAAAATTCCAGTTGCGGATGCATAGTTATTTCCATCCAAAGCCAGGTATAAGTTTATACAGTATATGCTGAATAAGCCAGATAAATTTAATATCAAATTTTGGATGCTAGTCATGTAGATTTAAAATTTATGAGCAATGCTTTTCTATATCTTGGAAAAGATACATCGAGAGCTGAAACTGAAAACATTTCTGAAAATGTAGTATTCAGTCTTTTAACTCTCATCTGAATTCAGGTATAAATTTGACTGGGGACAATTATTTTTCCTCACTGACATTAGCTAAAACACTTAAAATGAAAAATACAAGTTTTGAGTGCACAGTAAGAACATATCGAGAAGAAATTCCACATAAAGTACGAAATTTAAAAAACCGAGCTATTTGAAACAGTTTTTCTAAAGAGTGGTGAAAATACACTGACAGTCTATCAGGGTAAAAGGAATAAAAATGACCAGTTAAGAAGCACCTTATATCCGAGTGTAATTTAGATTCAGGAAATAAGAAGAAACGGTACTTACGTATTATGACGACTACCTAGATATCTCGCCAAATCCGGCGACCTTTGTATGTTATACAGGTTAAGCCTAACATTGGTTATAAGCGGGATTTGAACCTGAGCCCTACGGCACGGCAGTCGGCGACGCTAACCACTATACCGGTTGGGCGGCTATAAAAAAAGGTTAACCCTAATATAGGTTATAGAGGGCGCTGAAATAAAGAGTATTATCTCGCCCTAGTCCCGCATTTGCTATTACCACAGCTTTTTTTGCTACATTTACGCCTTTTGATGCTATTTTGAAAGCTATTTCCCGCCATTTTCCTTATCATTAACGTCAATATTTGCTTTTCACCAGTTTTAAGTAAGTTAACTATATTGTGCTGCCATCTGTTATTTAAAGTTAACACTAAATGCCTCTCAATTTTTTAAAAATTTGTACGCATATTATGTATCAAAAATATAATTCATTTATGTAACTTTCACTGATTCAGAAGTAAGTTTAATAATTGTTAATTATCATTTACAGTAGTAAAAATAAAAAAGATTAATTTTTTCTATTCGTATTTGGTATATAATTTTTTTATATGTATATATATATATATATATTCGGGATTTTAGTATTTTAAGTTTTTGTTCTTTTATAATTGGGGCTTTCATTTTTAAAAGAATTTAAATTAATTTGCTTTGATGAAGTTCTTTTATTTAATTTAGAAACATAAACTAAAAAATGCCAATGAAGATTTTTATCTCCAAATGTCGCCAAGGTAGTCGTCATAGTACGTAAGTACCGAAGAAACTTCCAAAAACAGTAGAATTCTACTACAAAAACAAAAGTGGAGTTGATGTCCTTGACCAGATGATGCATAAATATTCTGTTTGGGCTGCTTCACTTAGATGGCCTGTGCATGTTTTGTTTGACGTAATTTAGAAAATTACGAATGACAACAGTGGAGGCTTTTTTACATTTATGTTTTGAGCTTGTTCTTTTTATTAGAAAATGAGAAAAATGGCTTTGAGTTGCTTTTCATGTGTATTTGAAAATTAATAAGTATTATGTCATTTATACTTTGAGTGCTGTTTGAGATGTCAAAGCTGCATTTGTCCCTTGTTGGATTTGTAAAATAAACTGTGTTGTCACAAAATGTTTCACAGAATAATTTATTACGCTGATTTCCATCACTATTCTTCTGATATTTGAAGGCGAAACGAAACACGTATAATTTAATATTCCATATGAGGAAGTCATGTGGTGTACAAATCAGATTTTTTATATTGCACTCATTGCACAAAAAATGAATATATTAAAAAAAAATTTATTGATTTTTAAAATACATTAAGTAATTTATGTGTATTTCCCCCTTATATTTACTTTACATGATTTTTTCCTTAACGCACAATATGGTTTTATATTAGTAAACAATTAATTACTAATTTTACTGATATTTTATTTATTTTGTAATCAATGGGATCTTGATCATGCCGATCAATAGCCGGTGCATATTCGGCTATTGACCCCTTGATCATTACTAACCCCCCTTTAAAATTTCATCGAACTCCAGGGGCAATACTGAACCTGTTAGGAATCCCTGTTCTAGATACTACTACTCAGCACAAAGACATTCTGAAGTTTCCATAAAAAACATTTACAAAGCAATCAATTTTTCTCAAGCTTCTGCAAGACCTTACCCTACCACTTGAGCAACTTACAACTGAAAGCTGTAAGCAGCTGTGAAATAGTTCAATTTAGAGTCATGTGACAGCTTATAACTTCTTAGCTGATGGTTATTGCTTTAGACTTCAAGTCATTTCAGCAATTTCTTTACATGTTATGCAGCCACCCTGATTGCTGTGGTAATTACTGGAGTTGGCTGATATATCAATGGGAAAGGCATGAATGTTTAAAACAGTCTACACCCCTCTCTTGTAGGTATTATTTCATTCATTCCCAAAGGTGCACCTTGGGCAACACAGAAACAGCTAAATGATCAATGGATTCAACTATTCTTGACAAATGCTTAATAGGCAAGTACTTGGCCATAAATATTGGATAAAAATTTTAAATAAAAAATTACGGTAAGAAGAATTTTGCCTTACATCTGTTTTCTTCTTTGGGTTGTATAATAGTATGGCTTCCCCCCCCCTCAAAAACGTATCTGACTTTCTGTTCATTGGCTCTACTTATTTTAGGAAGAATATGAACTCATAGGATACAACAATATACAGCACCATAATTAATCTTATACTAAAAATAATATTATAAACTTAAATAAACTCTTAATATGGTAAAGTGCAATCATTATTAACTGTCAAACATCAACTCAAGAAGCACTACTTACTTAAATTTATCATAATGCTTTTGAAAACAACTTGGTCCATTAGGGATACAGTCGTATCATTACTGAAAGTGTCAGGTATTCAATTCTGCAGTATATGTTTTATCCAATGTTTTTTGCATTATTTTCTCGTAATTCCAATTTTCATCACTATAATAAAAATTTTGATTAAATTAACAAAATGTTATTAGGTGTTAATGATTGAAAAAAATTAATGAAGAATACGAAATTATTTTATTTGAATACTTACTACAAATTTTTAAATGTATTTTATTATTAAATTCAGCCTAACACTTTTTTTATCTCTACATATAATAAAACAAAGAGTCTGTGTGTGTGTGTCTTTCGTTCATGTTGCGAGTAAGCTAATAGACCCAGGGCCACGAAATTTGGTACATAGGTGTATCTACACAAGAGCCAGTGCACCTCGAAGCGATTTTTTCGAAATTCGAATTCGAATTTTTTTTATTTTATGTTTTGTGACCAAATCGCGTCATTTTGAGACATAATGGGCTACAGGAAAGCGAGATTTCACTCTATACATTTCATTTTTACATCGTCGTGAAGCGTAGACACTTAGCTATTTTACGAACTTAAAATAAATTTCGTATTTCAATAAATCGATTAAATACGAATTTATTTAGGAAGGTGAGCTTAACACCTTTTCAGCGGAATTTTTTTTAAAAAAACTTATTTTAAAAAATGTGCTGTTTATTTTCCTTTGATTTTTGGACACGTTGAACTTTAATCCTTTCGACTCCTTTTAAAAAAAGAATTTTGGAAAAATAATAATATTTTGTATTTTTTTAAAATTTTTTAAATGAAGCTTCCGAATACACTTCTCACATCTCAGATATTTTAAAATGTAGTTTTGGCAACAATTTTCCTTTCTTATTGTTGTTGATAGATTTTTGATAAAATTGCATCATTTTGAATAGTTTCATTCTTTTAAAAATTTCGGTTTGGCAACAATTTTTCATCGTATTTCTTATGTTACTGTTTTTAAGAGACTGAAAAGTTTAAGAAATTAAAAAGTTGTTTCTTTTTGCAACGGTAAATTGTTTAATTACTTTATTAGGATAATTAACATTTGTATCAAGGGATATTGCTTATTTCATTGTGATATTATGTTTTAATTATATATAATTTTAATTATAAAAAAGTTTTGCATGATATTTTTTAATCTGTTTAAGTTCTTAATCTGTTTATACCATTTGAGTTCTTAAGATTTTGCAAATGGAAGTTGGTTAATTTATTTATTAGGATAAGTAATATTTGTATTAAGGGATACTGCATATTTCATTGTCATTTTTTATATATATAATACATTTTTATTGATTTCTTTTTTGATAAAGTTGTTCTGCAGAGTAAAATTCTGTGCAGTTTTCAAATTTAATGTTTGGTGTTCTCTTTAGGCATTTTTCCGGTACACTTAAAAGCCAGACGAAGGCTGGCCGCGCAGCGGCTAGTATAAAATAAAATATAAAAGTTTGGTAAGTAGGAAAAAAAAAAAATTCCAACACTAAAAGCAATAAGAGTCTTGAATTATTTAGAAGCATAATAACGAGAAAGGTATGGGGACAGAAAATTAAATTCCACACTCAAATAGATGAAAACTCAAATTCTTTTGTATAGTTGCTGGAGAAATAAAAATATTCTTCTGTTAACACAGCACTAGTTGCCAAATGTATTTTATGTATGTTGGCAAATCTTTAATGCCTATTTATATAATGCCATGAATACCTCCAGAACGTTTAATGTGCTGATGTTGTTTTAATCAAAAATAGATTTCTGTACACATAGAGAATACAACAATCAAGCAACTATATAGAATAATAAACGTAGAATCTTGCCAAAACAATAGCTTTTGGAAAGAAGCTGCAAAAATCATTACAAAAACAAATTAGTATTTCCTTAAGCACATACTGGACAAAAGCACCAAAACTCTTAACAGAGATGAAAAAAGAATATGCATATGAGAGAAGTACCATACATTAGGATTGCCAGTATGCTTACTAGTGCAAGGAATTAGAGAAGTCGAGTTTCCAACCTTTTACAGTACATCATAAATGCAATTTTGTAGATACAAAATCCAGCATAAATGCACAGAAAACTGAATGACACTGAGATGCAGCCAAATAGCAAAACAAAAGACAAAGAGGACTGGATTCTTATTTAAAAGAATTTATAAGGCAGCAACTTGTAAGATGAGAGAAAATACTTGAATCTATAAGAGAAGCAATTGCTAAGTTATAGTTCCTGTGAAAGTAAATAAAGGTTACATCCCTCCACACCCTATTTTTTATTTTTGAAGGTTATCATAAAGTTTTCTAATTTTTGGTATGTTAATTTCAAATGTTGCCAAAGCATATGCAGTGGCTGCTTTAACAAGAAAGTAACAAAATTATAAATTGCTTTAAAGAACAATATTTATGATCTTCCTGTATTTTCTCTAAATAGTCCTGCTTTAGATAATTTTTCTATCATTCTGCAATAAATAAGCTTAACTTAGACAGGGTTTTATTAATCTGCCGCTCCTTTAAAATAAATATTACTGATTTTTTCAGTTTGCATTGCATGTCCCTTTAATGATAAATCAGGGTAAAAAATTAATTTTATTTCATCAAAACAATTCTTAGATACTTTGCAATCATCAACATACATATAACTTGTTTATTCATAAAGCAGAAACGGAAATAGAAAGGTAATCTATACTAACTGCAGACAAACATAACATAAACCTTGAAAATTCTCAACAAGAGATCAAACAGATTCTAATACACTCAACATCTCAATTTGAAAATTCAAAAGCAAGTGGTAAAAATTAGCCATCATTCCCATTTCAAATAAGGGGGGGGGGGAGAGAAAGAATGCCTAATAGTTTTCATTTAAAGTCAGAATTTTTACATTTAATGTACGGATTTCCTGACAATTCATCAAAGCCTTCATGCAGAAAATTCAACAGTTAACAGCTTATAATCAAATCATATTTTAGTTTAAATTTATTATTTAATTATTTTATTTTAAAACATGATTGTTTATAAATGACATAGTAATAATATGAAGAAAGAAATATTTAGGTTATTTGAATACGTCAAAACATATGAGGACTAATAGCCGAACGAAATGTGCTCTTGTGGAGAACTTCATAAAAAATGTTTCCAATACTCATAAATATTGCAGAACCTAGCACAATAAATAATTATTCTCTCCCCTTCTCTTGCTCAGAAAGCAAATTTTCAGCAATTTTTGGTTGATTAGATGACTTCATTACAGGAAGCCATCTAAAGGTTATCTGCCAAGGGAGGGACACCTTCATGGAGCACTGTCTAGAGTAAACTGGTTCATACTTACATTCCGCATTATGGGTAAAAACCATGAAAAGACCTATTTACTGGTATTTAAATCTCGATTAAATTATCAACAGTCAGTGATCTTATCTACTTGGCCACCAGCAAGCTCAATTTATGAAATAAAAATTTTTATGCACAAAAATTATCATTAATGACATTCATCTCCAATGAGACATTTTCACTACAGATAATACTTCTTTAAACTCAGGTATAAAATAAGTTACACAAAAAGATATTTTAGAGGATAAACAAACTCTCTCGATATATACTAGATTAAAATGCTTAGAAACCCGGACTGAATACAGAAAACTTATATTAACAAAGTAGTGAAGTCACTACCTAACATAACACGGCAGATGTTTTTAAAAGTGAAATTACTTTTTTTTATCAAAAATTCACACAAATTATATTTCTGGTTTAGTTTTTGACTCAGGTCTGAAGATCAAATCCAAAAATGTTCAATGTGCGTATGAAAAAATGAAAATTGCTTTCATCTCCATAAATTAAAATACCCTTACTGATATGAAAATGATATCTACGTTTTTTGCGATTTTACTACTGGGAAATATGAATACCAAGAGTCACACCTCCTAGAAATGTTAGTAACTGTCATCTCGAAAAGTACTAAAAATATTTTAGATACAACTTCACCAAAAATACGCTACTGATTCTACGTAAAGTCCAATATTTATTTCCATGCACGTGAATACTGAATAAATCTAAGAAATAATTTATGGAATTAATCAATTCAATACACCTTAAATCTTTGCACTCATCACATTTAATATTTATAATACAATTACTATACGTACTTTAAAACATGATCCTGAAGGACGATATTTAACGAATATCACGTGATAATTTTTTACGATTACAATCTCCCCCTATTAGATATGAAACCTTTTTGCAGTCTCTGAATTAAATACATATTATCTCTATCAATCACACAGCTGAGTATCGATTAGTACTATTGCAAATGTAAAATTAATTATTGTATATACGGCCTTGCTCAATGAACAAAATAAACAAACAATACACAGTTGCGGATAGAGTTAGCTAGAAACTCAAATTTATAAAGTAGTAAACAACTTATAATTTTAAAAGTTAAATATAAACAAGATTATAATTGATTGATATTAATCTATGTTGAAATAATCATTTAGTATGCAATCAACACTTTTTATCCAGTTATTTATTTCTGAGACGGGATACAAACGCTATTTTTAAATTCGAACTTGTCATAAATTGGAAAAGAGAAAGAAATTATTAAAACAGTAAGCAATTGCCGTATCTAATAAATAAATAAATAAATAAAAAGCAGTACATCACATACTACATTACTGCCGTTATCGATTTATATAGTCTTCCTTTACAACTCGATGAACGTTTTTCATACAGCCTATCTTTATAGCTCATTGAAATGAACAAATAAAAGGATATTTAAGCACAAGAGACCCCTTAAAGTGTTCCACCATTTCAGTTACGCATATAGATCCTGGTTTGATTGATAGATATATTGTTTCTTTTGGAATGAATAAGATGTTTTAGAAACATGTATTCTTTAAAACTTTAAATTCTTCTGAACATGATTGTTTTGGAAAAATGTTCTGTTCCGACATGATTCTTTTGGGGGAGCAACTTTTAGGTCCTTTCAAACATTCAATAAACACTGTTTTATGTAGAAACTCATTTCACAGCCATTTTTATTCAAGAGACCAAATTATAATAGGGTCGCGAAAGGAACACCGTTCTACCCCTCCTTCAGTTCTCCCCCTTGTTCAGTTCCATGCAAAGGAGCGTATTTCCAAACCCTACCCCACTTTTCGAATTTTTGACGTCACAGAGAAATCGACTG
>KK117871.1:42935-68609 GCA_000611955.2 Stegodyphus mimosarum | reverse complement strand
ATTGAATAAAAAATTTGTTATACTTTCGTAGTAATCAATATTTAGAAAGCAAGCCAATGAAAAAATTTACTCTTAGCTATAAAAATAGTTTATGTTTCTTTCCATATATATTAACACTAAATCGGCGTTAATGTTGTCACCTAAAGATGCCAAGTCTTTCAGTTGTCTTGTAAAAACACAGCAGGTGTCTGACGGGGTTAAAAAAAGACTATTCGGAGCATACTAAGTCATACTAAGCGGAAAATAATGTGCATGGAAAAGAAAAAAAAATAGTGAAGTGAGAGGGAAAAATACGTTCATCTTCTTCCATTCTTTGGCTGGGTTTAAAAAACAACTTTCATCCAGTGTCAATCGCTGAGGAAGAAAAATATTCTCTCCATAATATAACGAAATAAAAAAAAGTTTAGGGAATTTTTGAACTCTGATCATTTTTTGACGACCTTAAGGGAATTCTTGCTTTAGCATTCTTCAGAGGAAATGCTGACACCAAATTGATGCTTTATTTTTCTTAATGTGTATAACACCTTTTCCCTGGAAAAGTATTTTGAGTTTGTTATTACAAAAATAATTTTGTCTGATTCAATTTGAGCTTTTACAAGTGTTATTAGAAAATGTTTTCCAGGCACGTTTCAAACTTCACGTTATTATGCAACATTCCTAACCTTTTTACTATTTTCTTTTTACATTTTTCCTCAGTTAATACGATATTATTCATCGAATGAACAGGATCAGAATTATTTATCAGGAAAGCATATGCAAATATAAGATTTCATTAAAAAATTCAAATATTTTAAAGCTTTTGTTGAGCTTACATTTATTACCTTTATCTTGATAAGTAAGAAGAAACATTTCTCGTATAAAATTATGTTATAACTTCGAAGATGCATTTGTTTTTTTTTTCTTTTTTTTTAACTTTGTTGAAATATTTATTATTAATAATAATACATTATCATTAAATACATTATCACTTTAGCTTGGAATTTCCAATGCAAAGTAATATTATTTTTCTTTGCCTATTTAAAGTGGTCCTTGTAGAGTCTTTCAAACAAATGTGAAATGCATCACTCTTTAACATAAACATTTTCCACATGCATATTCCTAGTGATATGTTTTACGAATGGAATCCATGGACGATTCAGTGCATTGACGCTAAATAGAGATCGCGTTTCCCTCGTAAACGACATGTCGACAATCGGTATTTACTTTTAATTACCTCTAAGCTCCTTTCGATAGAGTAAATATTTATAATGTCATGGGGGCATTCAGTCGATCACTTAATTGGTGCTACAATGAATACACAGTATACCTTACGTTATTTCAGAAACATATCGCATGTACTAATGAAGGAAATTTATATCCCACTTTATTTTTAATACTGCAGGTACTATAAAAATGTAAATACTTTCAACTAGAAAATAATCATTGTTTTACTTTGTAATATGGATATATTAAAAAACGACTTTTACTTTTTTCTTTCATTTTTTAAGTCATTTCGTTTCTCATAGTTTAATTATTTTAAAGCGTTTTATAACCTAAAGACATTAAGTTTAATACCTCCACAAATTACAAAAATGTGACACAACATTGATAAATATATTCCCTTTAATCCTATTTCATTTTTTAAGTATCAGTGTAAGTAAGGTTATTAAAATGAGGTGTATAGTAGAAAAATTTCATGAAAGTCATGAGTGATTATGTTAAAGTAATTCAAAACAGAGAACTAATTTAAGTGCAATAACTGCCATTTAGAAATTTATTTATCTATGAAAATTCTGAATGCACGGCTACTTAAAACAGGAAAATATAATGAATTTGCTTACATTATTATTTCAATACTTTCTTCTATAAAACGCTTGTTTCTTTATACCAAAAGAGCTTAGCTCAAAAGGGCTATTAGTCTCGAAATGGCATCTTCCGTCTTATCACTAACGGCGTTGAATCACTTTTCGAATTGTTGCCACTAAGTATTATCGCCCTGCTTTATACACTCATGTCCAAAATTATGTTTACATGCATAAATTCACGGATTTCTCAGAGACTAATAATTTAATGAATTTTCGTGGAATCATACATAACATGATGACACATAAATGCAAAAGAAAAAATTGAAGATCACCTCAAATGATATAAAATTGTAGCATGAAACAATAAAAATGGTAATAAAGTGTGACAAAGAGAGTTAAGAAAAAAAGGAATGATTCAGAAAAAGAATTAAGTCTTATGAATTTAATATGGAATATGATCTCCCCTGACTTGTAGACACATATCACAACGTGTTTTAAGGCTGGAAATAACGTTGTTAGCCACAGTTTGGAGAATTCATCTCCACTCTTCCAGCAATGCCGTCTTCAGAACATTTACATCTCTAGGAGGAGGATGTATACGTGCAATTGCTCTTCCAAGGTAGTCCCATAAGTTCTCTATCGGGTTAAGGTCAGGAGAGTTTGGTGGCCAAGGTATTCGCTTAATGTCTTCACTTTCAAGGAATTCATCAACGAGATTTGCTCGATGTGGACGGGCATTATCATCCATAAATAAAAAGTCAGGTCCATATGCACCCCTGAAAAGTCTTACATAAGGATCTAAGACCTCATCCCGATATATCTGGCCTGTCACAGATCCGCTGCTGAACACGTGTAGGGGCGTACGTCCATCGATCATTATTCCACCCCATACCATCACACCTCCACTACCGAAACGGTCACGTTCCACAATGTTCGAGGGATCATTTCGTGTTCCTGACTCCCTCCAGATGTAAACACGTTTAGAATCACCAGTTAAACTAAACCGCGACTCATCAGTAAAGAGAACATGGGACCATTGATGTTCAGTCCAGTTTTGATGTTCTTTACACCAATTAAAGCGATCCCTCTTTTTCTGTGAAGACAGTAAAACACATACCCTTGGCTTTCTGGCATAAAGGCCTTTTTCATTAAGCCTTCTGTATATTGTTTGCCGTGATGCAACAGTTCCAGTGGCGGCTGCAAGCTCTGAACTTAACTGGCGAGCAGTAGCCTTTCTGTTACGACGGGCAGTTAATGCCAGATACCGATCTTCAGAAGCAGTTGTCATTCGTTTCCGACCTTGTCCAGGCCTCCTTACAACACTTCCATCATTTTGAAACTGTTTCCATAGCTTAGAGACTGTCTGTCTTGAAATATTCAGACATGTGGCTGTTTCCATGATTGACTGCCCTGCTTCTAAACGGCCGATAATTCGCCACTTTACAGATTCTTCCAAATGATACTTCGAAGCCATAACAAACCGCTTCGAGTCCCTACACACTGAAATCAAACGCTATGTTGCAGAAATTCACTCAAATATTCAGTTTGGGCAAAGCGCTTTATTCACCCTTTGATGACGTAACGCTTAGATTTGCATATTACAAACCGTTTGATTACTTTTGATTGGATAATGCTAATTAGGCTTGGTTTTCACACATTCCCTGCAAATACGGATCACATTGATTCGATATTTCATTGAATATCATCATTTTTGGGTATGTAAAGATAATTTTGGACATGAGTGTATTTAATCAAATTAAGTACAATGAACAATCTACAAGAATGTACGTATGTTTCTCGCATTTTGAAAAAAGAACAGTACCTAGAACCATACAATTTTGAATAACATATTCCTCCACCCGAATATGGACACCTTCGTTTTATCACCTATTTCATATTTTGTAAAATTTAACGAAATTTAGATTAAAACATTCAACCATTTCAAAGCGAGCAGTGGCAACATTGTACGGAATAAAAATAATTTTCTATCGAAATGTATCGAAAATTCTAAAGATATGCTCTTTTAAAATGTTTTTAGCCAAAAGGGGTGTTGTCCAAATGCTCTCAAAACGGTTTTCGAAACGTGTATCATTGTGCAAACGGAATACACGGCCATTTGGGTGTTCATATAATCTGAAGGCTTTTAAATTCTTTTAAAAATTTATTTCTTGTTTTACTTTTATTTATTTATTAATTAATTTAACTTTGGTTTATTATGTATCATCGATTTCATACCTCCAGAAACATAAAGGGCATGTGCAATATTTTTAGTAACAGCGTTTTTGATATATATAATTCATGCTCTTTGTCGTAAATTGTGTTCATAGGATTCAAATACTTATGAACTTATCGTCACTATGGCAACTCGTTACTATGCGATGAATTTAATTGTTGCCACAGTGGTCCCCTTCCAATTCCAGAGGACGATCTAAGAAGCTTGGTAAGGTTGAACAATTTTTACGCGTCTGCCTGACTTCGTGAAAGTTGGGAACGTTTGGTATACCGTAGAATTAGTTTCAGACATTTTGTTGTTACTTATATGATTTTCTTCTCGAGAGTCTACTAGTATGTATGCAGGCTTTAAGCGATCTACTGATGCTGTAGATTTATTGTCATTTATATCAATTTAAAAAAAAAAATTTCAGTCCTAGCTAATACTTTGAACGGTCCCTGGTAGGGTTGCTCTAAAGGTTTTCGCACAGTGTCTCGTCTAAGGAACACATGCGAGCTTGTAAGTAAATCATCATGAATGAACACGTTGCTCGAAGAGTGCCGCGAAGCAGGAGATGATGGTCGAATAAGTCGCATCTGTTGACGAAGATTGTCAACAAAGTCTTTTGCAGGAACAACATTAGAAAACGAACTGCGAAAACATTCTCCTGGAAGTTTTAAGTAAGCTCCATACACCATTTCAACTGGTGAAGATTCAATATCTTCTTTAATGCATGACCTCATTCCAAGCAAAACTGATGGTAACATTTGACTCCATCTAACTGTTGCATGACATTTAATGGATGCTTTTAGTTGTCGATGCATGCGTTCTACAATACCGTTACAAATTGGATGAAAGGAAGTAAGTAGTTCTTGTTTTGTGAGTTCCTAGGAATTTTGTCAGTGATCTAAACAATTCCCTTCCGAAATTGGTACCACGATCAGTCGTTATGGTATCAGGTACTCCAAATCTAGCAATCCATTTAGATTAAAAAGTTTAGATTTAAAAGCTACAGTTTCAGTAGTTAAGTTAGGAATCGGAAAAGTTTCCGACTACCTAGTGAATCTATCCATACAAGTTAAAATATATTTCTAGTGTTTTGATGGTGGAAGTGGGCCGATTATATTTATATGTATATGGCTGAGCCTAACATCAGGTAACCAAAACGTACCAAAAGGACTTTTAGTGTGCCGATGAACTTTAGATTTTTGGCACATTAAACAGCTTTTGCCCCAGATCCTTGTATCAGTATTGAGTGATTTCCATGCAAATCGCGTTTTTATTAGGTTTGTAGTTGCTTTTATTCCTGGATGAGATAAGATGTGTAACGTTTCAAAAACTTGAAATCTGAAATTTTTAGGTACATACGGTCGAATGTTTTTTGAAGATATATCACAATAAATTGGAAGATTTGTTAAAGGAAAATTTAATTGCTTAAAATCAAGACCAGTTTCGGATTTGAGAAGGGTTTGCAACTCGCTATCATGTTCATGAGCATGAGCCAATTCATCATAATCAATAACCTGAGGCAAATGAATTTCTGGAATTCTCGAAAAAGCATCTGCTACTGTGTTATTACTTCCAGAAACGTATCTCAAATCGGTAGTAAATTACGATATAAATTCTAAATGACGAATTTGACGAGGTTTTGCTTTATCATGTTTTTGTTGTAGAGCATAAATTAAAGGTTTGTGATCAGTGAATACCAAGAAATCTTGACCTTCGACCATGTGCAAAAAAAAATTTAACAATTTAACTGCTGAATATATTGCCAAAAGCTCTCTATCGTAAGTGCTGTATTTACGTTGAGAAGGTGTTAATTTTGTTGAATAAAATCCTAAGAGTTGAACCTTATTACCAATATGTTGTTGTAATACAGCTCCAATAGCTGTTTCTGAAGCATCGGTAATTAACGAAACTTTCGCATTTTGAATTAGGATGTAGTAGCATTGGATAACATAGTAGCAATGGATAATATTTGCTTGCATAAGTTGAATGCATCTTCTGTTTCAATATCCCATGTAAGTTCTGACGTGTCCCTCTTCATTTATCCTTTAACCAAATCATAAAGACAAGTTTGCGTCTCAGCTGCATTTCGTATAAAATGATGGTAGAAGTTAAGCATTGCAAGAAATCGCCTTAGGTCCTTTACAGTGTTAGGTAGGGGTATTCGGATAGAGCTTTTATCTAATCTGGTAATGGGAATATACCATCTGAAGAAACTAGAAATCCTAGGAATTGGATTTCTTTTTCCCCCAAAACGCATTTAGATAAATTAACTCCGTAGTTCTTCAGTCGTTCAAACACTTTTTCCAAATCGGCTTTGTGTGTGGTTCCATTTTCTGATGCTATGAGTACATCATCGAGGTAAGCGTAACAACAGTCTAAACCTCGTAAAACTTGATCAATAAATCTTTGAAATGTTTGAGCTGCATTTTTTAACTCAAATGTCATGTTTATGTATTCATATAATCCAATGGGAGTAATTACTGTCTTTTCTACATCTATTGGAATTTGATGATAAGCCTTGACCAGATCTATTTTGTTGAAAATATTTTTTGGTTAAACATTGAGAAAAATCATGCATATGGTAAAGGGTAACGATCAAGCAAGTTAATGGAATTTAATTTCCTGAAATCACCACAAATTCTCCAATCACCATTTTGTTTTTTGACAAAATGTATAGGACTAGCGTAAGGACTTTTCGAAGCCGTATGATTCCTTGTTCCATTAAGGATTTGAATTGCTTTTTTAAAGCTTCTAATTTTTCAGGTGACAGTCGTCTGACTTTCGAATAGACAGGAGGGTCTTTAGTTTTGATACAGTATTGTACATTATGAAGAATTGAGCTTGCACTTATTGTGGTATTAAATAATTCCTGAAATTTGTTTAAAATTTCACTATAAGGAGCATTGTCACAAATGAGAGTTAATCCCAAAGAAGGTCCCAGGGCCCTGTATCCTTTAGAAGTCAAATTGGGGAGGTTATCGATCAAACGTCGATTTTTAATATCCACCAAAATTCCAAATTTATTTTAAAAATCTGCTCCAATGATAGGTTGGAATACATCAGCAATAATGAAATGTCAGGGAAATAACCTTCTTAAACCAAGATTGAGTTCGAGGATTTTTGTGCCATAACTGCATATTTTTGAACGTTGGCAGCATATAAAGTCAAATCTTGAGTCGTCTTACATTTTGTAATTTTTTTAGGAATGCAACTAACTGCAGCGCCACTATCAAACAAGAATCGAAAACCGGTAATTTTATCCAAAATGAATAAGCGGCAGTGCGCTTGACTATCATCCGTCGCCGCTTATACGGTGGCGTCTGGAAGTTTGCCTGCCATTTGCATGGGGAAATGCATTTTTTAGCTCTGGTAGCAAAACGGATATGATACCAGCACAAATTGTGAGTTTGAGGTTTAACATAATGACTTTGACTTCTTGATTTGCTAGAATTTCTCTTTCTGCTTTTACTATGTTGCCGAAATTTACTACGGGATGTGCGCTTTACTGTTGCTTTCAATGCCATGATTTCATCTTTTAAGGTTTGAAGAGCAAGTGCATCACAACTTACAACCGCTGTTTCAGGTGGGTAGCCAGATATCCCATTAACTTTATCAGCTATTTTAGCCAAACCATCTAATGCATCGCTGCATACTGAAAATATCTTGTTAATTGAAATTGAAAGTCTTTGAAACCAAATGGATTTTAATACTTTCTCGCTTACGTTACCGGCTGATAAACTGCGCATTTCAAATAAACTTTGCGACGGACTTTTATCTCCTAACTGTAATTCTTTAAAAAGTATGCACATTTTAGGGTTCTCTGATTGAGAAAACTGCTCTAAAATTCTTGCTTTCAGTTGATTATACATGTTAGTTGCTAGAGGATTACACACAATGTCAGATACATATGCCAGAACTTTTGCATCTAATGCAGCTATAATTGTGTGAAATCTCGTTTGATCTGATGTGATACCAGATAAATTAAAATTTGATTCTAACTGCATGAACCATAACTCTGAGTTATTTTCCCAAAATGAAGGTGCACGGAAGGAAAGCAATATGAGAGAGTTCGATAGTTTGAGTTTCGCTGTAATGCGGCATTTAATTTTTGAAAAACTTAAACTTGCTGAACAGAATTAAACATAAAATAACACACAAAAGTTGAGCAATTAAAAATCGTAAGATAAATTACTAATCTTACTTTTTTAAGAACCGGCGATCCTCAAAGTTGTTAACTGGTTTCTATTTTGCCGTTGGTCATCATTCTAACACGATGTCTTCAAATATTCGTGTCTACCAATTTAGGAGGTAGAGATAAGTATTTAAAATATGACTCTATTAGTATTTAAATATTTATTTATTTATCTAGTAATTTACTAGCTAATAATGTCTAAGTACATGAAAGGAACTTATGCTGATACAAACTCAAAGGTCAAAAATATAATAATTGTCGTTCCAAAGTTTATGTGCTTATCATCGCTATGGCAACTCGTTATTATGCGATGAACTTAATTGTTGCCACAGTACAATAAATTATCTTTAGCCATATAAAATAAGAATTACACCATATTTAATTATATTACAGGACCGCGAAGCAAATAATTAGTTTAACTTACCTCAATATAAGGGATAATTATTCACATATTATACTTTATTGCGACAAATGGATAAGGGAACAACAAATTTTAGATTAATTAATTAATTCAGAAGGTTAATTCAGTTTACTTGTGCAAAATATAGTTAATATAATTTACCTGATGCAGAACGTAGTTCATTTCCAGGGAAATATTTAAGGCGCGGGAATATCTATGGGAAAGTTTCTTCATGAATTTCAGGATATTTCTCACATATAGTATCCAGTCCTTTAAACCTTTAACCGGCATTCTATTTTTGTTATAATTTTAACAATAAATTTAGCTATTAAATTAAATACGTCTAAAAATGTCTCACACATTCCTGAGAATTAACCTAAGTCTGTTTAAAACTCCAAATGTAGAATGTAGAATGTAGAACTCCAAATGCAGAATGGAAAACTCCAAATGTAGAATGTCTGATCTACAACATACGAAAACATTCGCGTTTGGAATGAAACTTCTGTATCCCTAAATACAATAATTTGTTGTCTATTACACGTGGTTTGTGTTGTTTATTATACACAGGGTGTTTCCACATTTTATTAAGATTTGGGGGTAAGAAGTAAGATTTCAAATTTATGTTTAAAATGTAAAGAATATTTTTTAATTTATTTTTTAAAAAAGGCCTGCAGATCCGAAGTGAATCCATAACCTTTTTTGGTGACTACAATTCTGCATTATGATTTCCATGAGAGAAAGGCTTTTTTTTAATTTTCGGGGTATTAATTTCCGTTCATCTTCCACTGCTTTCCCGAAACCATCAACCATGGTGGATTTGAGCTTAGAAAGAGCTCTTTTTATGAAACCGAAAGCCTAATAACCCGTAGGTGAAACATCAGGAGAATTTGCAGGAATATGTTGAAATGGTATACATGCAATACCTGTATGAGTCTTCATTTTTTCAGGATTCGTTTCAAAGCATGACTTGTTGTTCCGTCTTCGTGAAGTTTCAGGTTGAAAATTTTACTCGTTAATGTTCCTGAGATAAGGAAATGGAATTCCTTCTGTAAATATCGAATGCAAAATTTGCTCTTGACAGTAGCGTTGATTTTAACGTTTTTCCTACTGTTTTTGTTTTAAATTTCCCACTGTAAGGGAATCTTGTGACGGTCTTCTTTACTGAAACTTTCTTTGCCTAGATGGAGGCAGCTGTCTGCATTTTTTCGGCTTCATTTAACATTAAATAGACCGTTTTTGTTGCAGTCATTTAGGTAAACCCATGTTTTAATAAGGGTCACAATATGTTTCCATTTACTTTCAACTAAATAGTTTTCATATAGGGTTCTACGAATTGCTCTGCACTTAGCCACATGTCTCGGGAAAAGATGAGCACTATGTTTTTTTTTTTAGTTTTTTTAAGTTACAAATCTTATTTTGTTATATTTACTGCTGTCACAGATGTATATAAAGACACTGCGATTAATTTTTGCGCAGGCATATTTTCTATTGTTGCCAATGATTTAACTTTATGCAAGTTAGAAACAGTAGGTACATTTTTCGGATATTCGCTTGAAGCATTCTTTGTCTGTAGGAATAATGATTGATGATTTTCCCTCTGCAGTGAATCATGGTGCATATTTTGTCCTCAGGAGTTTCAATACTGTACATTTCTAAAAGTTTTAGAATTATGAAATAGGAATTTTCTTTCTCGGAAAGCGCAAAAACATATCCTTCAATCCACAGCATATTTATTGAAAGAAGAATAAACTTAAAAGCAGCTAACGATATTTCCCATTTCAAATAATAAACTGTTGCCAGAAATTTTTATTACAATTTTTTTTAATTCTTAATCGAAATCGTTTTAAAAGTAGGTACACAGCCTCTACATGTAGATGCGTAAATTCTTTTTACGGTTGAATATTTAGGTTGTAAATTAATATTTCTTTAGATACATATGTGCATTTAACATTTTTTTCAGGACTATATAATCTGCTTGTATATATTATTAAATAATGAACGGCCTGTATATATGCATAGCTATTTATTCCTCGCATCATGGGAAAAAGCCAGTATCTAGAGCTAACAGTTTTTAAACACGCTCTTAAGGCTCTATCAAAATGTGTACCTTTGCAGTTTTTAAACAGACTTTTGTCTCCGCCGGAAAATGTGCTCCTCGAAACCGAAATTTTGTATTTCAAAAATTTTTGTTTACTTATTTCATGTTTCATACGAATTAAATGAAGGTTAGATTTAAAAAAAATCAGAGTATGAAAAGTATTGTTTTTAAATTACATAGTGTGGTAATTTAAAGTCTTTTAAATTACCACACTATGTAATTTAAAAACAATAAACTCGCTTCTTTACAGTAATTTTTAAGCTTTTAAGCTGATTGATTTAGATGAAAATGCATTTAAGTCATGAAATGTATTTAATTCATAAATAATACTTTTTACAAATATTTGAAATTTTTTAAATTATGAAAGAGTTTTACTGCCTTGTACGAAGTAAAGGAAGTATTTTAATCACAAAAAATTCCGGGTACCATATTTCAACGAAAATATCCATTTGGAACACAATCGAATGCAGTTTAACGATGTTTTAATTTTACGAATGCAATTTAACGATGGCATCTGTAAGTAAGGACAGAATAACGGATTCTTTTCCCCCAAACGAATTATAAAACTGATTTATAATGGTTTCAGTAGAGAATTTTTCATAGCGTCTGTATGTACGTACGTATGTATGTATGTATGTCGCATAACTCAAAAACAAGTAACCTCAGAACATTGAAATTTTGTATATAGGACTGCTATAACATGTAGTTCTTCACCTCCCGCCTCATTTTGTTTGCAACTGGCCGCACTAAACGTATATATATATATATCCGATAGTTTTCGCAGAATTAGCTGATGGTTAGCAAAATAGTCAATGAAATACTGAAAAGCAAGGGTTCTGCATACAAATGCAAGGATTTTTGTAGAAAAGAGATTTTAATTGGTTTCAATGTTCCTTTCCCCTGACGACGTAGCAATGAAGTTGATTGAATTCTTCTTCTTTTGGGTTATTTAAATTTCAAAAATTTTTTGAATTGGGGTATGCTTGTTTAAACGATTTGGATTTAACAAATTTTAAAATTCTTTGTTGCATTTATAGGATTTTCTTAAATTTATTAATTATGATTTCAATTTTCGTCTTTGTGAAGTAGTAAGTAGTATAAAAGTAGTTCTAAATTTCTTACCTTATGTCTTTAGAGATATTTTTTTCAGCAGCTTAATGCGCGAAAATAGTAGCTATGTTTTCATTTTGTTTTTAAAAAAAATGTTTTGTAATTATGTATATAAATATATATATTTGTCAGTTACTGTCTTACACTCTGGTACTCTGCTCGGTAAAGTTCAGTTTTTGGTATTCTTATATTGGTAAATTGTGCATTTTTTGCTTTAAAAATGATTGAATATGTTGTTCTTATGTTCCGGCTAACGTTTTTTGCCTTTAGTTAATCTAAATGCAATAGTTGCAGAATTATCAACAATTAAAACGCTGTTTAAGTGCGGCTAAGCCTAATTTTTTACCATAGCAGCATATTTGTTTACATTTGAAGCTTAGCAAAACAGTAAATTAAGTCTTTCTACATCTTCAGAGTTTTTTGCCGAGTGATACCCCAAAGAAACTTAGTTTTGCCCACAGAAAAATCTGCCTTCTTGCCTGCTGGCGTAGAAATTGGAAAAATTGTTTTAACTGTATTTGGTATTTTATGTTTTCTATATCTTTCAATTTTAATGAAAATATTATGAGTTTTTATATATTTTTGACTTGCCGTAAAGTGAGAACTGAATCAATTGAATGAGAAATATATCTCTGATGAAATTCGAGGAAATAAGTTTATTAAAAAAATTTTAAAGACGTATTCTTTTATGTTATTTTGTTATATGAATGCTTTAGATGCAATGCCTTGCCTAGCAGAATCCTTAGTTATAATTCACTGGAAATTCTTCATTTTTATCAGGCATCATTATGTTCAACACGCCCAATCTCTCCTACATCTTAGGATATTATCGTCAAGCTCCTTTCTTGATATTTTTTAATGTTCTGCGAGAAAGGTTCACCAGGTTCCATTACACAGATAGAGAGAGAATTGTGCTAGGAAATAATGTAAATGACGACTGTTAGAGTGTGATTTTTATCTCCCCTATCATCATATTGTACAATGATAAAAATAAATGGAAACAACCGCTATTTAATCTGACATTACAGCTGCCCATATATATTGAAAAATAGAATAACATACCGAAAATAATAGAAATAAAGCTGAGAAAATTAGAAATAAAGAAATAAGTTGATCCATATTTAAAATTCCGCCTTCAATTGTGAAAGAATAAAATGCTTTTTCTCACTGAAAAATAAAATACTTTAAGCTATTTTTCTTCATTACAACTTTTTTCAAAGGATATTTTAAATAGTTCTCAAATTAAAGAAATTATGCAATGAACTGCTATGAGCTACAGTTCATTGTATGTGCTCTATTGCATCAAGTGTAAGATCTTTGGATTCGAATGAATTATTAAAATAATATAAAAAATTACTTCTGGTTTATTATTAAAACCATTATGTATTTCTAATAAATTACTCTTGTTGGACTCATTAAAATCATTATATTTTCATTATATATTAATTCCTTTCTTATAATATCTATTTTAGGCGGCTGGCCGCGGAATTGGTAGATATATAACAAAATAGCAAGGCCATTTGAATTTTCAACAGTTGACAGCCACAGCAAAATCGAGTAAATTCTCTGTACAGCTGTTTTTTAATTCTAGAGGTTTCTTGTTCAATTTATCCCCCAAATCAGTTCAGTACCTAGTTTTCCGTTAAACGCATTATTGTTTCGATTATTTTCACATTTAATTTTCAGTTTCCTGACTCTAAACTTCTACATTTTTTTGTATTTATAAATAGGCATTACTTTATTCATCGTAGCGAAACACAAGAGTTTTTGTTTCTGATAGTAAAAATTAGTAAAATTAGATAAATAGTATGTTTCAAAACAAATAACAAAACAGCATATATATAACAAAAAATGAGTAACTTAGTGAATGCATAAACATCTTAAAATGTACCACCAGTCTTATACGCTTTCAATAAAAAATACAATCTCCGTTAATTACAATTTCGTTTACTTGCTTCCATACAAATAATAATTACTTAAAAGTTACAGCAGCAAAATAAATATTATAATCATAACAATTAATGAGAAACAGCTTCCAGAAGACCGAAACCAAGACTGGAGCATCTTTCGGAGACTGTAAAAATAATTTCCATCTTATAAATCTATGTGAAGCTCTGGAGACTCACAAAGCTTCAAACAATACAGATCTGTGAATCATTTTCGAAGCACACGGCTCCAAAAGGTAAGACCACTGGGAATCATCTGTGATGTACATGGTAGTCAAGACGTTAAAAAATGATTTGAATAAACAGCCATTCATTTAACCAAGTGTAAATTTTTCTATCAGCGTTTTCATTGTAGATCGTGTAAATAATAGTATCTAACTCCAAACCTTCATATACGGTATGGCTGATGAATAAAATAATATTTTTAAGAACAAGTTAATCTGACTTAAAAGTAGAGCTCCATTTATCGTACACTAAAACTTAACCTAATTAGTGTTTCGCATCAAATTGATTTGTTAATGAAAACGCTTTCCTCCGTATATTTACAGTTGCACACTTTGTATTTTGAATTTATATTTATAAAAGGGAGACAGAATACAACTACATTTTAGCTGCACAATAAATTAGTGCAATGCATATGAAAATTCCCTTTCATAGCAGTGATATAATTGAATCATGATGCATAGCAGTGATGTAACTGAGCCACGAGGAATGAATATCCCTGAATAAACAACGAGACAAAATGACGATTGAATTTTTAATTTATTTTTACATAAAACACTCGATATCTCAAAACTACCATGATCATTCTCTAAGAGATCATCTACGACTACAAAAAATTAAAGTTTTTTGTATAGTGCGTTTTGAGCTAGTATCTGTAGTAATATTTAGTAGTGGTATTTGTGGTATTACAGTGTAGTTGTAGTTACCGTATTACAGTGAATAACTGCTTACACATGAATACTGGGTAACAAACTGAAGATGTAACAGCCAAGAGAGTAGCGATTAAGCCCCATGCACACTACGTGTGCTTCTTCCTCGCTCTTTGCTTAAAAGCCGAGCTCGAAAGCGAATTATTGAAGCTTTGGCAACATGTGTGGGAAACAACGAATACTGGCAGAAGACTCTACAGATTTTTCCAAAATTACATCAGCTTCTAAGAGTTCGCTGTACTCAGTTTCTAACAGGGCATAGACGTTTCATAACTTACCTGCATCGTTTTAAACAACGTGAAAATGACCAGTGCTCATGCGGGGTGTCATAAAGTCCTGATCCCTATGTGTTCGTTTGCAGAAACACTGCAGAACATCCCCTTAGACAGCTAGCTGAGAAGCATTTCTGGGCATACACTTTGAAATGCTTACGCTGTTTCTCTATATCGGTCGTAATATCACAGACAGTAACTTTGGCAGGCTACCATCCTCGTTACCAGCATAACTCCTATATGTTCTCTACTTGCATTTATGTATCTTATTTCAGTTAACGCTTTCTTTTCTTTCTGGTTATTTTTATTTGCTTTTATCTTTTTCTATGATATTTAATTTTTTTATTTAATATATATATATATATACTAATTATATTTCAATTAATGTCATGTAATTTAATTTTAACCTTGAATAATTGCGTATATTGCCTTCGTCAATACATTATTTTACCTTTTTGAATCAATCGCTCTAATGTTCATTGTCCTACTCATTGTATTACATATCTGGTTGTACCGAGTATATCTATGTAACTCAGTCATCCCAGTATTGTAATTATTTGCAGAGTTAACTATTCACGTTGTGGAAGCCCATTAATAGTATTTAAGTTGTATCTATCTACCTTTAGCTCCACACATGTGGACACTGAAATTGTTCTCCTAACCTGCATTGCACCCTTCTTACATTGTTGAAACACTAACTCGTCCAGTACTCATTTTTGTACCACCCAGCATTCGTCAAAGCACTCGTCTTGCAAGAAACACGCCAAAATGTTTTGAGGACATTTAAAAAAGACTGATGCACTACATTTTACTTGCCCTTCAGCCAAACATAAGTCTAAGGAACCTGCAATCCAAGAACCTTTGTAGCAAAGTTAATTCCGTCAACGGGGTCATCTGGCTGATATGCTGACTGCCTCATTGGATCAGCTGCGCCGCCATCGGTGGAAAGAAATAGACTAGTGTTCTATAGTACAAAGATAACCCCCATGGTTCTAGATGATTGAGTTCTTGTAATGGTGGTTGTCTTAGAACCACCATTACAAGAACTCAATCACTCAATCAATCTTAGAGAGGTTATATTCATAGCAGAATTCTAGTGTCCAATTAAATATCAGAAATATTAAACCGATTTTAGAAGTTTTTATCTTACGTAAGTATTCTCCAAAAGGAGCCTCATTGTATTTCATTAAATGTATTCAAAAGGAATTTTTATTATGTATATATCATATAATGTATGTATGATATTACTAGTGGGTAGTAACCCCGGACAAAACGTAAAAACTACCGAAAAATGTTATACGGCTGCTATTTATATTTCTGTCCTAATAATGAAAGAACAAATTTTTATGATCAAAATTAGCTTAATTGTTTTCAGTTTTTAGTCCATGAAGATCAATGCACTTTTGTATGCATTTCAACCAATTTTCGAAGTACTTATTCCACTCCGATTGCGGTAAGTCCAAAACATGCGTTTTGAATGCAATAAACGCTCCTTCGGATTCGCAAATCGCTGACCACGCAATTTATTTTTGATGTGCGAAAATAAAAAATGTTATGGGTGCCAAATCTGGGCTTTACGGCGGATGACCCATAATTCGACGTTTTGGCCAGTCAAAAATTCCTTTGTTTGAGACGATGTGTGAGAGCTCGCATTGTCATGACGAAGACTAATTCAACTCTCCTCCTTTTTCAAAATTTCTCCGAAGACATCTGGCAAAAAATGGTCTTACACCATTCGGAATTGACCGTCAAACATTGCATTAACTCCGTTGCCGCCACGTGACCAGTAATGCTGAGGAAACAGGCAACGATTTGTTTCGATGTTTTTCTTCCGCGAACAACTTTTCTTGGATTTGGCACGTCTTGGAAAGACCCATATAGTCGACTGCTGTTTTGTTTCGGACTCATATGCCTAGATCCATGATCCATCGCCTGTGCAGATGTTGAACGCAGGCTTTGATGCATCTTGAAAGTATTTTCCAAATATTTTCTTGCACCAATCGACACGAGCCTTCTTTTGAGCGTTTGTCCAATTATGCGGGATCCAACGCAAACAAATTTTCTTCACTGACACATGTTCAAGTAATATCTTATTGATGCTTATCATACTAATGCCCAAAGATGCCTCAATCTCACGGTGTGTCCCTTGACGATCTTGTTTTATAAGTTCATGCAGAGCATCGGTATTTTCTGACACAACAACCGATTTTGGACGGCCTCCATGAAATTCGTCTTAGGGCGAACGTCGACCATGATTGAGTTAGTTATACCAATTCTTTACAGTACTGTAGGATGGTGCTCTATAGCTGTACAAAGAATTAAGTTCATCGAAACACTCTTGTCTTGATAAGTCACGTCGAATTTTATGAAAAATAATCGTACGAAAATGTTCAAGAGTCAGTTCCTTTTTTTGCTCGAGATGACGTTTTCAATTTACTTAAACAAGGCAAATCACACTAAAATGGCAAAACGTTCAGAATAAATTATGGTTAAAATTAGAACCTTTCGATTGGAATTGTCTGAGGTCGTCTAGCAACATTTATTGTTGCCATGGCCTGAAATATAAATAGCAGCCTTCGTACTTCTATTGAGAAATCATTTTCAATGACTACTTCTGAAAGCTTCATGGTCACTTTCAGAAATGGTCATTTCAAGAAGATTAGGTCACCGCAACAGATTTACTATAGCAATAAACTAACCTTTTTCAATATTCTTTTCTTCCGCGATTGGGTTGTGAGGGCCAATGCGTTTTCTTGCCGATATTTTTCTGTCTCTTTTTCCCTCCTATTGATGATTCTTTTATGGCTTTTTTATCTGAGTTTACCTCCCTTTCGATTTTATTGCATCTGCCGATGTAATTAATATGCCGTGAAGCAACTTGTCGTTATATATTATGTAAGCTTCTTTGTTGCAGCAGCGCATGGCACACGTTTAATAGAAATACTCTAGATGTGCTACGTTTTGTAGATGAAATCATGTTTATTTGAGCTATAACGACCAAAGGAACGATACGTCCGAAAGAGTGAATTCATTTTTACAATTATGGAACGCTCCAAAGCCTACAGCTCAATAGTGACCAAAATGTACATGTCGTGTATAGTCTCTCTTTATCTTGTTCGAACAACCTAGCAAGTGCCCCCGCCAAGCAATGTTTTAGCCTTAACTAACCCCTGAAATGTTTGTTACATTCCTATACAAAGACATAATCAGGCTGATAAGTACAGTTTGCAAGTGAACTGGCTATCCTACCGATGAAGTAAAAATGTAAAATACCCGAGATCTATTCTGTATAGGGATGATTTAATGAAGGGCACTGAATTCACGGACAAATTTCTAATAAGATCAGATAATATTGTTCGTTATGTATATTTTAATGCAAGTAGAAAAAATTTTCTAGCTTTTAGTTCATAGCTTTAGGTTTAGCTTTAGTTTTCGACATTAAATGAGAATGCTTCTCGCATCTGAATAATGTTTAACTAATATACTGTGGTTGAATATTATAATTTCTGTCAATGATATAGGTGTTTAATCATACCACACAGTTTTTAGTCCAGCTTTAAAATGGAATAAAAGATCACCAAGGACTCACCAGCGGCAAAGAGGTAAAGTCGCTAAACACTGGTAGTTCAGCCTGAGTTTGATCCCAAATGAACAAGCGGGCTGCATGGGGATTTGATGGTTTTTCCATGTACAAAGCGTGTACATGTCACTTTCCTTTAGAAAGTAAAGAAGACATCCCTCCCCTTAAGTAGGCAGCCCTCGCAGGCTTTGCCATGATAAAAAAAATCAAATTAAAATGGACTAAATGAATTACTGCTATCGCCAACGAATTTCACAATCGTTTAGATCAATACATTGAATGTATTTTCACATTTTCACTTTATCTAGAAAAGAAAGCAATCTCACCAATTTCAGCATTATATTCTTTTAATATAAGAATATTCTCACTAAACAAATATTTACTTGCTCAAAGAGAAACTCTCATACAATCTTCGTTTCGTCTAAATTATTGGTAACTTTTACTGAATGCTCTGAAAATGAAAACTTACTTATTTCATCCCAGGAGAATTCATTAACTACTTGCGCCTCTCCGAAATGAGAGAATTCATATTACTTCTTGAGATCCAAATAAGGACACTCTGCGCGAAATTAGGAGTGATAGTGTCTAATTAGAGTGCTGAAAGCGCGATCAATATCTCTCGCCAAATGGCTGTCTGAACGATAAGTATTGGTGGTGAAACTGAACGCTATTGCTATGGAAAAAGTAAAATTTAATTTAAAACCTTAGGAAATAGAAAGAACTTCCTAAAATTGCTAAATGCAGTTGCACAAGAATAAATTCTTTTCGCAAATGACTTTCTTCCAATATTACTATGGCTTAGTACTTGTATTATTAATCACATATTAAAAGCACTAATATAAATTAGTTTATGTGTATCAATTTGGGGTTCCTCAAAGCTTGATTTTGGGCATCATATGATACATTACATTTTTAAATCCAATGAAATCATACCTTTAAATTAAGTAAAGCATTAATTATATAATTAATAGCTTCGTGACGTGCAAGTAAAGAAATTTAGTCACATTCAATATTATTTAAATTGAGCAAATTTACTGTATGATGAAACTAAAGGAAAATATTTCTGACTCATAAATAATTTCAATTCATCTTCCCTGAGGGTAAAAATATATATACACTCGTAGAGTTATTAGGATTTTTTGAAAGCAGGAGATTTGAAATATTAGCAACGCCTTCGCCCGAAATCGAACCACGGACCTCTCGGTTACGCGTCGATTGTGCTGACCACTACACCACGAAGGTATGCAAAGAAGGCGGCAGAAATACTTTATACACTTCTTTGCAAAAACAAATCGAAGCACCAAGAAGGACTTTTGCGATCCTGAAGAAATTTAGTATGCAAAAACATCTCGATCGAACATGCAAATGTTCAAAGTTTCAGGGCAAATGAACATGAATTGCGATCATAGCGCATATTTCTAGTGCGCAGTTCGCAAAGTATAAAACCAGTAACAGAGGCGGAAAATTTATCTTTTTTTTTTTGTTGCTGCCGTTGTAATTCCATAAAGAAGCAACTAAAGATGTCATTACGACGATATCGAAGACTTTACAGACAACAAAACGACTTCGAACGTAGTCGCATTGTAGGGTTACGTAAAGCTGGTTGGTCACACCGAGCAATAGCCCTCCACCTGCAGCATGCAGACACTGCTGTGCAAAGATGTTGGCAGCAATGGTTGCTACAAGGAAATTGCCGACGAAATGAAGGCTCTGGAAGGTCAAGGAGTACAAATGCGAGGCAAGATAGTATGATTGTCAGCCAGGCCTGAACCGCCCCAACGGTATAATTATCGACTATTCAACGCACTACAGCCACATCTATACCTCCCATGGTACTGTCCACCAATTAACGGCGCTTGTCTGAGGCGGGGTTACGCTCACAGAGGCATTTAAGACGTTTGCGTTTGATCCCACAACATCGGCGGACTCGTCTGGAGTGGTGTCGCAGCCAATCATCATGGCTGCCATCAGACTGGCATCGTACAGCTTTCAGCATTGAATAAGCAGATGACGACAGTGTTCGCGTCTCGAGAGGACGGGGCCAGCGGTCCCAATCAGCCTTTATTTCACAAAGGTATACAGCCAGAACACCTGGTGTGATGGTGAGGGGGGCTATTTCTTATGACAGCAGGTCATCTTTAGTCATCCTCCGTACATCTTTAACAGCTCAACGATATGTTGATATTATCCTGCGGCCGGTTGCATTACTTTTCATGGCACGTCAACCTAGGGCCATTTTTCAAGATAATGCCAGGCCACCTCTGGACTGTTTCCGTTCGGTTGATACTCTTCCTCGGCCAGCACGTTCAACAAATCTTTCACCAATCGAGCATGTCTGGGACATGGTAGGCCGTTAGATTCGGGCATCACAAACTATTGCAGATCTGGAGTGACAGCTGATGACTGCATGGCAGAATGTGTCACAGGATGACATTAGGAACCTCTACCACTCCTTTTCTCGACGAATTCAAGCATGCTTTGCGGTCAGGGGCGGTTCGACCAACTACTAATTTTAACACTCAATAGGTGATTGTTAGCTGTGAACAGGTACTAATACCTTGATTTTTTAATCATTTTAATTATCTGTGTATGAGAAATACACATATTCAGTTTCATCAAAAATAACCACTTCCTTCATGCTGCTTCGATTTTTTTGCAAAATCCTGTATATAGCTACAGGTGAAATATTTATAATCATGAACTGGAGGTCGGCATACACTGTAGATGCCGAATTTTTTTTATGAAAGTTTTCCGAAGCAGGGCATTACTTTATCATACCCTACTTTAGAATGCATGCTATAAATTAATGATTTTGTTAAAACAACGATTCTGCAGAATGTTTGTGTTCAACTTGTAAACTTAAAAATTTATTAATTGCTTTAAACATGTGTTATTTTCAAGTAAAAAGTTTTCAACAATAGCTGCAGTATTCCGAGATGCATCAAAATACACGAGGGCTGCCTAAGAGCAAAGAAGTCGTCATGGAGGACTTTAGGAAAGCAACTGGCTCGTATCCATGTTACACAACATAAAATTGAAGTTAAATGACGAATTTTAATTTTTATGATTTTAAATAGCAGTCATTTTGACGAAATGCCCAGCTACAGTAAGATAGCTTCCCAGCAAAGCGTGTTAATGGCTTCCAGAAAGTGGCAAAGAAAGACATGGTTGGCAGATTTGGCACGAAATCACGCATTTGGCGACAAAAACAGCAAAACTGGCGATATGCCTTAGACGGAGCGAGAACATTCTAGAACGAATTTTTACAGGTTTTGTCTCACAATTTTCTCGAAGGAGGTCAAAGCTATAAAAACTCTGCTTGTAAGCGGAGTAGCACTTTTATCGTGAAGAATATTTAGAGTATGTTGAGTTTAGTAGTATCGTTTTGAGTTCAGACATTAGCTTGAGAGCGAGCGCACCGAGTCGGAAGCTGTACTTCAGTCCTTTGCCATGAAGCTGTCTTCACCGTTGTAACCTGGAAGCTGTGTTGTTGTTTCAGCGCTTTTATCATAGTTTTTCTACAACTGTAAACGTGTCTTTGGAACTCTCCTGTGTAAGACTGGCTAATAAACTGTGTTTTGATTCTTCATCGAGTGTTGTCATCAATTACTCCAAATACACGAACCCGTAGAACGCAACAAGCAGTACTCATAGATGATACAAAATTTTATGGTTGGTTCTTTTGCTTGATTACGTCAATTCACACGAAAGTTGCCTAAGAGGAAGGAAGCCATCATGGATGGAATCTGGCTCGTATCCATGTTACACAAAATAAAATTGAAGTTAAAAGACGAATTTTAATTTTTATGTGCTTAAATAGTCATCAGTTTAACTTACGTCAATACACGGCAACTTAAAATGAAAGGTTAAGTAGAACTAGTGAAAATTAAATCATTGGACAATTAGATCAAAATACCAAACACGTTGAAAATCATTTACTGTAGAAAGATGTCTCATATATTAGTCATTTTAGAGCGGTACAAATAGAAAACATTTTAAGTAATATATACTTTGATATGGATTTTATTCGACACATGCACTGTCATGGATTTAATGTATAGCATATATCAAGTGTATTAAAAATGATCAAACTGATAATCTGTTTGACACCAGTTGAAATTAGCGAACTGAATGGAATTATAAAAGTTTCACAACCGGCCACAGGAAGCCTAACGGTAAAACTGCTGATCACAATCAGTTCATCATGAGCTCAAATCAAGGACTTCCCAGAAGTCTTCGTGAATTTCCAATTGGATAAACAGAATGTTATCTGTTGTTTCGTAGTGCCTCGTGTGTTTCGTAGCTTTGTTTCGTAGTGAGGAAGGACACCACAGAACAAAGTTAACAATTTGCCTTAAAACTAACTATCCTTACAAAACATTGCGTTGTATAAATTTATACCTAAACACCCCATGAACTTTGACGCAAATGAATCTAAGATAGGTCATGTATTTAAAAATATGTAACTTAAACATAACAAAAACACAATAATCAATATTAAATTTTAAGAAAAACCTTAGCATTTATTTTTCAAACAGATCATAGTATGAGAGAATCAATATCAATTAAATAATAATAAAAAATCATTCATCCCCAGGGGAATGAAAATAATCTAAGAAAATTCTAACATTAACATTGAAACATTTCTTGTTTTAACAATTCAATAATTTCATAAAAATAAACACCTTCAAATTTAACTACCTACCTATAATCTATTAATCCAACATAACTATTTCATCTCTTAACAATTTAAACTTTTTAAACAAAATATTTTTTTCTTAACAATTACATTTTTTTCATCTTATTATTGCACAGAAAATAAATGAATTCTACTCTTCAGATCAATCTATAAAATTTTCATCCTAATTATTCATTAAACTGAGTTACAATAGAGACCCCTTTTTTTGGTAAGTTAAGAATATTAAAAACTTAAATAAATCTATTTCAATATACAATTTACTTTAACCTCAGCAAGTACAGCATGCTCACCGAATAAAACAAAATGTCAAATTTCCCAACAACTCAAATCTTTGAAACAAAAATCATTCTAAAATTAAGCCCGTATAATTTTTACATTTTTAAAATAAGGAGATTCCTTTTAAAATTAAATCAAACAAGTTCGTGTAAAATTACAATTAGGAAAAACCTAATTTTTTAATTAAGATTAACCCATTATAGGAAAGGAAACGACAAAAGGGAAACTTCACTGAACAAAAATGACACAGAGCTCTGTCCTTCAGCAAGGGTCGTCGGCTCCCGGGAGACTGGAACGGATCACCATCGTAAAAGCTTATAACGGTACTTTGGCTTAGGTAGAAGACTGTAGCCGAAGAGAGCTCACGCGAATAGGAGACGTGGACACGACAGCCATCAATCGGATTTCCAGGAATTCAGCAAGCATAGTGTAGATGAAGGAATATCCAAAAACAGAAGGATATTTTCCGCAGCCGTCATTCAGACTTCCAGGAATTCAGCAAGCATAATGTAGATGAAGGAATAACCAAAGAATGAGGTTTTCTCCCAAATTATAGGGTTTATCCTATTGTTTTTTGTTTTCTTTTTTTTCAATATCCGAAACTAATTGCAGGATAACTCAGAAGTATTAGGAGGGCCAAACTGCCCTTTAAAGGAGATAACGATGCTACGGGAAACTCACAGCGGAGGAAGGCCTAAGGCCAGCAAATAAAATCAGCTTAGCTGGTAATCATATTAACATACTGAGGGAGCAATAAGCTCGATTATCTTTCATGAATCTCGGGAAGGCGTGTGAAAAAGAGAGAGAGATCGACACCTGCAACGCCTTTTTGTTGAGAAAGAATGCCAGAAACCGCCAAAGCCCGCTAAAACGGTGAAAAATCCTGTTCGTCAAACACCGGCTTACACCCCTGTAAATTTCACACTTTTCTAACCGTCGGTACAACAATTAAATCTACAATATGCAGAAGAATCACCGAACTAACACCTGGGGGACTGTGGAATGTGGCAAACCTAAACCCAACGCTGGAAATTCTCTTATCCGTGGAAAAGAAACTCCTTAAAGGTCGAACTTCGAAAATTCATCCCCGCCATCCCACGAAAAAAGGAAAATTAATTAAATAAACTGCCATAACTCAAAACCTAATTTAATAATTGATTCAAAAGTAATCTCAAATTGAGGATGAAACTTTTTTTGCTTCTAGCAGTATAAATCATAAATAGGTGAACACAAATTAAGTATTTTTAAATTCAAATATTAAGTGAAAAATACACAAACTTCCATTGTCTGCCGCTTACATGTTTCGGAATGACGAAAGCTAAGAATGTAGAAACTTAAGTATGAAAAACCCCAATTAAAATGAAACAAAATTACACAGAAATTAAGCAAAACACACGTTGTGTAGCATAAATTTGGGAAATGAAAGATTAAATTTTGATTACTCAATAATTACTTAATTAAGTAAATTTCGCTACACAACACTGTTTCTTATAAAAGTCTTCCCTTGTTTCATCTAAAATTACTACATCTCATTTATTAACATATCGTGAGTTACATAGTTGTTTTAAATCGCTTCTGATATTACGCTAGAATTTTTTCTGATTTTTCTTATTCGTTATTACGTGAGCATTACGTAATTGCGCTCTTGTTTCCCATCTCTGAAATTTATTACTCGACCAAAAAACTGGGAACGCACTTTCAAATGCGTCATTTGACCCCTTTTCAGAGCCAGTCTGTTCAACTGATGAGGCAAGGAGTTTCCTTTCTGCAGCTTGGTTAACAATAATTTGCTTAGAATTAATTACACAGTCTTTTCAGAAATCGAAATTTTCAATTCGATATCCTCTCAAGTAAAATCTGTTACTTTCAATTGTACGTTTACCTTGAAACAATGTCTAGACCACACCGTATAAATGCACTGTCTAAGACTGTGCAATAAATTTTGCCCCCCCGCACCAATACAGCTAGAATTCTTTTATATGAACATGGCGAGTTTAAAACTGATTAACCGTTTACGATAAAGCATTGAAATCATTGCAAATGCAGCGATAATTAAAAATGCATAAATCTGTTATATTTGGATATGCAATGGTGATATGGATATTTCACAAATTTTAAAACTTCCTCCGAAAATTCCTATTCAAACGGAATTATTCTGATTCGT
>KK117871.1:23971-42902 GCA_000611955.2 Stegodyphus mimosarum | reverse complement strand
TTAATTGTCATTATCAGTTTCGAAGTGAGTAAATATATATATATATATATATACAAGTATTAAAAATAATAGGAGATTATTTATGAAAGTGTGTTTCCTTAATCAAAGACATGGCATATTTACTGTGACCTTTTCATTTATCTTCCAGTTATGGCAAATTATGATAAATGCTCACAAAGTTACAAAATTCCCATTTTTCAGGAATTTCAGGAACCTTCAAAGCAATGCAAGGGTATATTGAAGGCAGGACGGAAAGGAAAAATTCATAGATATTTTAATCAAACACTTTGGGGGATGACTTGGATTTTAATTTTTAAATTCTCGTCAGTATTATTACACAGGCTCAAGCATCGGTAATTTCTTAATGCAGAGAATTCCAGTCTTTTACAGCAAAATGTAATTAGGTGTTTAGTAAATTTTGAGATGAGAGTTTTTCCATGCTGTTTTGAACACAACTCTTCGAATTTGTTAGTTCATAATATTTAAGTATGAAGGCAATGAATTTCAGTTCTGTGCTGTAGATTGAATAAAACAAAAATGTATTAATTTATTTTGACAAACTGATTTTAATATTTAACCAATCATTAACTTTTTAATCTTATATCATTTATTACTAAAGAAAGCTAAAAAAACAATTTAAAATTCTGGATATTTTGTTCATACTTTTGAATTTTCTTTAGCTTTCGAATGCTGTTTCAAAATCCCTATTTCCTAAATGTTCCAATATTCAGTTTATTTGTGAGGCAATTTAGGAAACTGATGCAACCAATCACTTCTGTAGTCCGATTCCACGAGTCGCGATTTTATCTTCGTGGAATGATGTGCATTGTACCAAGATAGAGGACCTTATCTTCCCTTAACGCTTTCAACGGCAGCACTTTTCTTCAATTGTCATGGAGACAGAAGTCTAAATTTTGAAGATCGATAGACGAGACAATGGTGGATGGCATAACGGCTTTGTATGGGAGCTTTAGGGATGGGGTCGACAAATTGCTGGCAATCGAAATCGAAAAATCGTTACAGCATAGCAGTTTCAAGAATTTTCGCCAGTCTCAGAAAATCTATTTCTTTCGAGCAACCTAAAAAGTTGCAGAACATCCAATACACACGCGCATTTCAAATAATGCTCACTTCACAAGTTTAGGGAAGTTGTAGAAACATACATATAGTGAAGTCAGCAAATTTTAGCTTTTCTTTTAAGTAGGTTAAGTTGTCGATATACGCAAAGAAAATATTTTGGCGTAAACCAGTTATTAGAATTTAAAGAAGGAGCTCCAATATATAATTTTCCGCTCTTCTTAAAGTTGTTCATAGAAAGGATTCCTATAAAAACAGAGGAGGAAATATTGAAAGAGTTTAATATTTTGCAGCTCTCTTGAATCGAAATAACTATTTTTCCGAACAATAAAAGACAGCAGAAACAGAATGTTGCGTAACGTATTGGTTTTATTTTTCACCCCTTTGAAGAATAAGGGCATGTAAAAGCTATACATTTAAACTGTATTAAAACAAGTGCATTAAATGACGATAAAGCTAAAGCATTTTCTGCTTGGAGACACAGGCTTGCCGTAGAATCTGTTTTCTATAACTGATTATTTTCTTGCAAAAAAATACAAAATAAACGAAAAAATGAACGTGTCTGATGTAATGAAAGAAACTCTCTAGTCAATCAAAATACGCCTCTTATACTCTTTTTCTTATTTTTTAAAAGCAGAAGCTTCAAAACGCAGGAAAATAAATAAAAAAAAAGATTCAATTATTTGGGTAATTCCGATTATCACGTACATAAATTGCATCATTTAGCCTCAAGTAAATAATTTCTGTATAAAGTATGTAACTAGTGCAGTATTTTTTTGCACATTTTGTTGCATTTAATTCTAAGCCGATAATAATAAACGTTTTCAGTGTTACCATCCTACACATGTTTAGATTAGTTCAGCCTCTGAAGATATCGGTAATTTTGCATTAGGTCTAAAACTTACTGAATGTAACATTATGAGTTCACTTCGCGTACTGATCTCTAGCTTTATAATAATTGTAACTAATGAAAATTCACTTAAAAGCTAAGGTTGTTAAGAAAGTTGTCCCCCATACACCACCGCAAAACGAGCCATATTTGATAACATTTCATGACTTTCAGCAAGGTTCAATTTTTTTAAGATCAGACATTTCTAAGGGTACTTTTCTGCGAACAAAAATAACACTATAAATTCTTAAATACGTGAATTCATTTTAAATATCTGTTGTTGTATATGTGTGTTGTTGTGTATTACTGTGAGCAGTAAATCTATCTTTTCCCCTTCGAGTGAAGCTTTCCCATCTACTCAACTTGAATGCAATGTGCCTATGCCTGATGATAATGCAATGGACACGTCGATTACATCCGTGTAATTAGGTAATTAATTTTCATTAATTACCTAATTACACGGACCCAAATGTAAAACCAAAAGATATACAAAATTAAAAACTGGCACCTTGTGGAAACTAAACCAGAGGGTCTTGTAGCTGAAAGACTGCCTCATTTTACCTAGGAAGATACTAACGTATCTATTTTTTATAATAGTATTACCAGAATACAACAAAAGATTGAACTCCTTCAGAGTAAGTGTAAAATTCTTAACTTCATAGAAATAAACTTCGCTTCAACCTTAGTCAATCCAGGTACTCTTGATAAATTTAAAATTATTGCTAAAATGAAAACAGAAAATCTGACTGACAGCAACGAAGCGAATCCCTGTGTAGCTCGTATAAGTTTTTTTTAAATTATAGAAACTACCAGGTGCAAGGTTAATAAAAGCATTGGAAACTATATGTTCACAAACAATGGAATCAGTCGGCTAGATTCCCCAAATAACAAGGCAAATAATTCAAATAGTTCAAACAAAATTATAAGTATGGAAAATAATGAAAACCAATCTCAGAATTTGTTATTTCACCTCCGAATTCTTCACTATTAATCCTGTTATGGCCAAACCTCTGACGCTGTTGTTTTTAATGAATTTCTTCAAACTTTATCTTAATTCACAAAAAGAAAAACTTCTCGGACGTGTTATTGAAAATTATTTAAAATTGTACCAGCTTCACTTGACGGTCACTGTGGATCACTAAGCCATAAACGACAACATAAGAGACCCATTAACATAATCATTTGAGTTAACCCATTTATACTGACAAAAATTAAATTACCACAGTGCTCACTGAAAAGCTTTCAAATACCTAAAATTGTACAACTCACCAGCAAACGCACTAAAACTCTCACACCTATATTTGAAATCCAATTACCTCAACAGACGATAAAGAACACATCCACAGAATTGATAATATTAGTAATATTCCTAGATGAAACGGAAAAGAATTAGTTAACAAACATTTAACATAAACTACTTAATAATACTTAACATAAAGTAAAAAACTTAATCCCACAGTGTAGTAACTGTCAGAAAAGGAATCACTCCTCCGGTGATTGCTATTAGCTACTTCATCGAGCCAAGTATTCCAAAACACATAACGAATCAGTGATTCCCAAATATATATATAGTTTAAAAAGAATATAGTAAAGTTAAATTAAATTTAAATAATTCTCTTGGGCCATTACTGCAAGGAATGAAATTTGAATTTAACAAAATTTCTATTCGTAAAAGGTAATTTAAAGTAAAAAATTAATTATAGAAATAGGTTTAAAAAAATTATAAATAATTTATTATTTAGGGTATATCATTTAAATTCAGAGAACATAAGTAAATCAAATTCAAGTATCAAAATCTATTAACAAATATAAAATTGTAATAAATTTTTTTAAAATCCTAAAAATAATAAATATGCATAAGTGAATAATTGTTGAGCTGGGGCAGAAGACAGACTTATCAAGGGGAAATTGATATTGTAGATTAGTTCGCAGCAATATAATGTATTTATAATTTCTTTTAAACAGATTTCTATAATCAATTTTTTACTTTAAATTACTTTTTACGAATAGAAATTCTGTTAAATTCAAATTTATATATATCATAACCTGGCTTGTGCAAACATCTTCGGAACATGTAGCGTCTTAGTGTTGGCACCCGAAATTCCCCTAAAGTAAACGTCACAGTCATAAAAAATCCAAAAGCAGTATCCTGATAAATAAAAGTTTCAACAAAACAAACAATAATTTATTCCTCGCGCTTATCAAACCCACTTTTAGTTAAAGTAGTACATCTCAATTTTACTTTAACTGGAGAACTTGTGCGTACTGACTTGTCCCTGTCTTTGTTTTTTAACAATTCGTTCTCAGTTCAGCAGCTGGCCTCCCAACTATAGTTTTACTTTATCTCGCGGCTGTAATTCGTATATAGAAACGTAATATACAAACGTAGACACTGGAAATATACCCTAAATAATAAAATCTATGTTAGAACCGTTAACGAGGCTTGCTCAATAGAGAAGCACATGTTCCATGTGAAACAGAAGGCAGCCAAATGTAAACGTAAACAGGCACATGCGAAATTGGCACAACCGAATGCGATATACATAAATATTGGCCAAACGTTTGAGCGTACACCATACATTCGAGTGAAACGTAGAGTGTTATGTTAGACAGTGTTTCAGCCATATTATCCGTTTCCTGTACATGAAGATATAGAGAAATTTAGTTAAATAATCAAAAATATAACAAAAAAACAATTTTGATGGCGGAAAACCAATCTTTCTTAAGCTGATTCATTTTACTTAATATAATTATTAACTCATTATGCTTTCGTAAGCAAATTATTTCAGAACCAATTTAAAATTAACGCAGAATTTTACAGCTCTGTTTTATTGAATTATAATATATGCTTTTAAAGCATAATTTTAAGTTTGATTACTAACATCACTTCTATAATTACTTTAACTTGCTCCATATCCATGTGATCTAAGGGAATTAATTTATTTAAATAAATTTTCAATAACAAAGCCCATTCGGGGGTGCACAGTTCATAATATTTCAAGTATATTAGTCTGATATCATCGTTATTTTGGAACTAAATTAATTCATTTAGTACAGTCCGTTATCAAAGTAATTTGAGTATTATCAAAGTAATAAGAGTTTTATATTACGATAAACTCATTTCTTAAATCAAATTAAGTGAAAGTAAAGTCCGAATATTTGAAGAGGAAGGATTAACAGCATTAAGCTGCTTCATTTCTATCTATTATCAAAAAATTTCGTTAGCGAAAACAACGATTATTAATGTGTTTGTAGCCGGAGAAAAATTGTCATGTCCTGACATAAGCTTTAATCCGGATCTCATTATTCTTCTACCGCAACCATCGTCCCACTGCTTCCGTAATTAATTAAGAAGGCACAATTATTTAGTTTCTTGTGGCTATTTTTAATCCAGACAGCATGCGACGGAATTGAATTAGGAACAAAACGCTTTCTCAGATTACTTTCTTCTTGAAGGTAAATTTCCAGCATATTTTATCAGACCAGTACAGTGATGAAATAGTGAATATGGCTTTACAGGTAAGGTGCAAAAAAGAAATAATTATAAATGTTTTGTTTGTATTGGATTATAAATACAAGTGAGAAATGAGAATAAAATTTGTGTCACATAAAATAATGCGTTTTTTAATTAAAAATATAAGTAGATTGAATAAATAATTCACATTAAATGAATAATTTATAATTTCCGCAAAATTTTAACTAAGCTAATCGATTTCTCGAATACAGCAATATAGATCAGAAATGCATTCTTACGCGAGTATAGAATATCAAAATGTACCTCATTTATCAAATAAATCTGCCAATATTGTAAGTTTTTCGTATCATTTTTTAACTTCCATTGTAACGACCTTATTTTATTCTAATCAATAATTTTTAGTTAAATGAAACTTTCCTTTCCCTTCTGATTTCAATTTCCTGCCAGAATGTAAATATAATGAAGTGTACGCAAATCTAAGGTAGTTGAAAACAGTACTTAAGCAGCGGTGTAAGAGATCGCGGTGGGAGGGTTAGTTCTGAGTTTATGCCACGTCGTTCAATTAGCAACCTTGTATTTGCGTACTTGGTTCAGTCACTTTCCTTAGATTATATTGATATTCTAGGCTTAGCATTTGCTGTGTTCAGCCGATTTAGTAGTTTAAATAAAGAAGGAGCCAGTCATGTAATCAATCTTACTTTATTCTGATTCTACATCTCATTTTCTGTTCAAGTTACCTTAACCACAAGTAATGTTTAAATTGTGCGACCCGAGTGAATGCGGTTGTACAGCTTAGTTAAAATAAAAAGGGTATTATCACTTTCTTTCTGCAGTCATCTGTTATTTCAAGACCTAGGAGTGTGTTTTATCAATGTATATGAAGTATGTTTGTATGATATGCTGCTATGTGTATGTACGTTATGTATCATATGTATACTATATGTATGCAATGTATATGCAGTATGTTTTATCAAACTACCGTCCTCTTAAGCAGAAATTTCTATTGCGTTGCTGCGCTGTTGACTTATGAAAATTGAATTATTTTATAAAAGAAGTTTTAAAAAAAATTATGCAACGTTACTTGCCATATACTAAACTTTTTAAAGTTCTAGCATACATTTTTGGCAAAGAAATTTTCGAAAAGTCTTTATCGTAAATCCTATGATTTGAATTTTTCGAAAAGTTTTATGAATAAATGTTCGCCTGTGAAACTACTTCACCAGTTTTCACAATTTACCACTTCTCTACTCAGCGTAATTTTCTATACCCTTGAGATAAAATTGCCACTTTAGAAATTATAAGTTGTCACGCATGCTTATTTTTTCTAAAACGTTAATTAAATCAGCAGCTATTATATTTATTAAAATTTAAAGTAGTTTTACTTTTTTCAACTTGAAAAAACAAGTATAAATTTTGTTACTTATAAAAAATCTTTTAAATATTATAGAAGTCTTGTATATTTCTGAAAACTAGCGTTCGAAACGCAGAAACTAATGATTGTAAACACTCAGATATTTCCATTTCTTAACTATGTGTAGAATGAAAAATACGTAATATAAATGAATATATCCATGCGCATGCCTTGAGTGATCAAAATAGAAAACCAAAGATGTTCAAAAAATAATTTCCTTAACACTTTAATTGCCACAACAAATTTTAGGATTCTGCTCTGAAACGTCAATGTGATTTCAGAATTTTATATTATTCAGAATTCTTATTATGATATCAATAATGTTAAGAAATTCAGACGGTAACAGCTTCACTATTTACAGAGTATTCCACTCACCGTGTTGTAGAGAAATAGTGCTCATTTATGTCAAATTTGCGATGAATGACAAGAGCGATGAATCACAAGAAAGGACTATTTCTTGAATCACTGAACTGTTGGATTCAGAGTTCTTGATCGATACATCATAGACCAGGGAAGAAAATTTCAAGGACGTACGTTCTCAACTTTCAGTTCTCCGCTCAACATATAACATATTAGAAGAAGCCTGTTCTATCCTGCTAGAAACCGATTCGTCGGAAGATTTCATCATTTTCCTAAACACGTCCTCCCTGTCCTAGTAATGATTAGGTAGAAACCTTGCCCATTGTATTGACTAGACTTCGCTCCATAATAAAGAAAGACCTTACCGCGACTTGAGCTGAGATGACCTAGGAGGAAACAATTGGTCTTTAAAGTGAAATTTTTCAACAGACACGGGATTTTCTCAGGTACAATATGCCATTGGTTCAAAATTTCGGAATGCTATGCAAGCCGCATAACCTAATCCAGCAGAAAGTTCACAAGAAATCCAGTTATTTTGAGCATCCAGATTTAAAATCCCGCATACACGCTTTTCTGCATAGTAACCGCTTGAAAACAATATTAGTTAGTTTTTTTAATGGCCCATGCGGATGTGTGTCCCAAACGCACAAAAGTTTCTCTCTCGAGTTGATGGAAAGAATTAGTTATTAATATAAATTGCCTGAAACTAGTTTTTCTGGAATGATATGAAACATGTTACCATGCTTCAAACCACCAAAGAAACGTGAGTCTTTTGGCTAGCTTCCCTTCTGTAACAACTTGCTGTGGTACAATTGTAAAATTCAATGTAAAGTATCTTTAGAGATATCGAACCTGGATACTGAGGATAAATGTACATTTTTTCTTTCTAGGTATCCGCCAGATTGTAACACAATATGTTAAAACACATTTTTTTCTGTCTAATGACAGGCACTTGCCTATTCAGCAGTGGTCACTCCTAAAGCCAGAACTGGTGACCGTTTTATTGTGGAGGCACTTAATAGGCATCCATCGTTGCTTTCTATGAAGGGACGAACAGTTATAACCATGTTTTCTCCGGGATTCGAACCTGGATTCTTCGGTAAGGCAGTAGGCTCTCTTAAGCACTATACAGTTTCGGCGGCTTCAAATATAAATAATAAAAAGATTCATTTTTATTACCATAGGCATAAGATATTACGATTTAGAATTCTGAAGCTAGTAAGCATAACTTAATATTATTGTTTTTCGAACACAGCTGAAACTCTAGCAATAAAATATAGTTACAATAGAATATCCCACTTTGAATTCGAATTTCCTGTAATATTAGTCAAGAATATTAGTATTAGGAACTGAGTTACGATTACGGTTTCATTTATTCGTAAGCAAAACTTTCGTCTCAATCAATCGGGTCATTTTGGAAACAGTAACTTAAAATAATGTCCTTTTGGACAATAAATTGCAAATGAATCCAAAAATCTCCCAAACATATCACATTAGCTTCATCTAATCACTTTTTCATCTAGATGGCTTAAACCTCTTTCTCTATAAATGCAAGAATGCGTGCAAACAATGTAATTGCCTGTAGGTGATGTTGAATGTAGCATAGTTTGAATATTTTCATTAATGTTTTAAATGCCACTAATCACTCTGATGCACCGTTCTCGGATTAATTAATTTCAAGATGGCTAGGGTTTATACGATATTAACTTTTTTTATTGTTGATGGAACAATTCTTTATTCATATGATGAGACAACTTACAACCAACCATATTGGTGTTCCATCAACTACAGTGGTGACTTACTGAAGACCATGTATGATCACCAGATAACTCATCGATTGCAGTGTGCATACGACGTTGTATTTGATGCTGATATCTCATCACAGCTTTGATGGTTTAGCTGTGAAACAAGCTATTTTAGCTCTTGAAAATTAATTTTGTGCTGATAAACTGTGTGACAAAATATGGCCCGTAAAATGCATTAGCTTCAATTACACATATGATTTTAGGTTTACATTTAAATTTAGAACCAAAGTATTTATAATTGTTTTCCAAGAATGTTCTAGTCTTTTCAGAGCTGCAATAACTTGTTTTTTTACGTTAATTGCTGATAATTGTTAATTGCCTAATATGCTAATTTAGGATATGGTAGCCAAGACAATCAAATTAAATGTATTAGTAATGTTAGTAGAATTAGTAACTTACTAAACCGCGAATTTTCCGTTAGTAGTAAATGTATAACTTCCTCTGGCCTAAATTTCTAATTAGATCTTTTTTCATATAACTACCTGAAAGAGAATAGAATTTCATGCTAAAAGGAATCACGTCAAATAAGTGTAATTCTATTCTGTTAGAATCTGTGTAATGTGCTTTTGTTAATGCAGTTTAATTCTAAAATATCTTCCTTCCTGAGAACTGTTCTTGAAATGAAGGAAACTGTTAAACAGTTCGAAATATACTAACAATTATGTTGAAATTCACCTACAACAGCTTTTCAGGTTCACAACTGGAGCAAAATGAGATAATTTTCCGGTTTGAGTTTGCAGCATAACACTTCCATTGTTGAAGTTTGTAAAGTGAGAACAATGGCAAATACAAGCTTAGTCTCAGAATGAATGTATAGCTCATCTTACATACTAGAATTTGCGATGCAAATTCGTATCAGTAAGTTTGTTTTGTTTTCTGTGACATTAATATGTTGTGGGATACTATTCATTATTGAATACACTGGTATGCTTTCTAATAAATAATGTGTTCTCTTATTTATTATATTATTACTTATTAATTATTGAAACATATTAAAACTTAACCACACAAAAAGCATATGGGTAATATTAAACGGTACATTTTTTAATTGCCACGTCCATCTAGTCCGATCAAAACAAAACTCATCTGGTGGATCAAACAACCTTCAAAGTGTTAGTAAATGAAATCAGCATGAAAGCAAAAGAATACGTATTTATCATTACCATAACCATTTAATGACGTCTGACAAAGGATTATCGTCTCAAAGATGAAAAATCCAAAATAAATAAAAGAAAATTTTCAATTTCTTTGATTCAGTTTCTTTAGTAAAAGATCTTTTATTTCGTATGAAGAATACATCATCAAGTTTCAACTCTCCGTCAGTAGGAAATAATCATTAAAAGTAAAAAGCAATCACTTCGTTGCATGCAAATTATTGTTGTTGTAAATATCTAAGTTTTACTTTAATAGAGGTAATGAATTTAAATTGTTAATTTTGTTAAGTAACCTATTTCATTTGTTCATGAATTCCTTCGCCAATAACTTCTGTTTAACAGGATATCATCTGTAATATCGTAAGTTATGGTTTTACTGAAAATGATTTATAAGTTATCATAAAAAGAAGTCAGGAATAAAGCATTATAAAGAATTATATATCTGAAAACTGCAAAAGTCATAATTTTATTTATGTTCTGTAAAGGAACGAAATTTTACGTTATCAGTAGCTCATGAAGTTTTCACCATATTAGTGACTGTTGGTTCAATTAAATAAATCGAAAACTTTTAGTTTCTCCATATGCTGTATTACAAATGTTCTCAAGCAGAGGGGGATGAGTTGACCCTTTTATTTACCAGTTAGGTATTTAATTTTAGTTTATAAATGCAAAAACTACTTTTGTTTAAGTTTAGTCATTCATCGACAATTTCTATACTTTTTCTTGTTTAATTTGTAGAGTCATTAGGTTTCTTTGAAGCAGAAAACAAGAAAAATGTGCAATCCCCTCACCGAGACTCGAACTTGGATCTTTCGAATACGCACCGAGTGTGCTACACCCCGAAGGCATGCTGGAAGGAGAGAAAAAATACATTACATACTTCCCTTTTTAAAAACCGACTGGGAATTAGGGAGCTAATCACCTTTCCCTGTGGTGACGAATTATTTTCCACAACTTTTAGTTGGGAAGCCACTGTAGAGACCTTAGGGTTTTTTTTAGAGGATTGTAAAATATGCATTGCCTTGCATGTACTCGAAACTAAACCTCTCGAATACGCTCCGAGTGTGCTGCCGTTACACCACGAAGGCATACTGGAAAGAGGGAGAAAATACCTGATAAATTTATAAAATACATTAAAAAATAATCTAAATTTAAATAAATGTATATAATTTTCGAGTTTTAGAGAAGACAATGGAATGATATCTGGCAAAAGTGAAAGGGGCGCATGGGGAAAAATGTCTGAGAACCACTGCTGTTTTAGTATTTGTATAGTAAGCCGCTATTTCGTGCCAAAGGAAAATTCAAATGATTAAAGACTACTTGTAATTCATACACAAAAATGAAAGAACATTTTATATTCTTTCTTCTAATTATATTATTTTTAATTTTGTGTGAATATTCACAAATTTTCGAAGATTTTCGACATTCCGTTAGCAATAAATGTTGGCCATCTATGAGGAGATGAGGGTAACAATGATAGAATCACTTCATGAGCAATTCGTAGTTAATCAATCTGAGCACTATGAGCTATTTTTACTCTCTGTTTAATAATTACACTCTGAGCTATTTTTAAATAAAAATTATATTTTGCAAATTCAGTCAAAGCCTTGTCAATTCTCTGCATCTTTAACAATAACTTGTTTTCTGGCAATTCTTCATTATATGCGTTATGCATCCTAGTTAATAGGGCCTTAGAGCGGCTACAAAACCTTCTAATTGTAACCTCATCCATCCTAAAGTAAGTAAAAGGCAGTAGCAAACAGTAAAGGGCAATAAATAATCAAACGTAACGCAGTAAGTAGTAAACATTAAAAGCCAACAAATAACCAAAAACATGAAAAATATTCGTATTTGTATGCAGCCCCCAAATGACTTCAATAATATGTTGCTACTTCAGACGCCTCCTTCTCGTTGATGAACTTATAAAGCAATAGTTGTAACCCAGAGAACGAAACATTATAAAACAAAATAAACATTTACTAAATATAACACAGCAAAACGTAAATTTTAATTTTATTAATTAATTTGAAGGAAAGAATGAAAAATAGTCAGTAGAACTGTACAAACCACAGTAAAGCCAGTACTGGGTATTTAGGATACAGAAATGCAGTCAAGCGGCGTAGCTCTTTGCAACACAAGTACTGAGCTACTGTCGCAGCTTGGGATTCGCTGTAAGGAGAAATATAGGCATACCTCCTAGACCACCGTCCACCTTCAATTTTGCGAAAAAATCATTGTAACTGAGATAAAGTTAATTTCTAAATTCAGTGAGTTTCTTTCGGCTAAAATCTAGAATTCGAGCTAATCACATCGGAGCTGGCTACTATTAAAAGTAGCAAGACATTTCGCATAGTTACCAACTTTAATTCTTTGCCGTACCATATCCATATATAAATACTAGTTTTGCTTTTTTATTTTATTACATTTTTTTTCCTTTTTGTACGAATAAACACATATATGATACATCACATTTCAATGCTATAGGTATACGTGAATCTCTTAAAGAATTTTTCTGATAAGTAGAATAAAATTCAGTACAAGCAGTTAAAATATAGCATAACACGATTTGTTACTTTTAAGCAAATATTCAAAGTATTTAATAAGAAGAGGCTGTTTAAAACCTTCAACCTTGACATCTAAGTAAAAGTCAAAACCAGTCTTGCTAGTTCGCTGGCAACTTGAAATTTCCGATTTTTCAATTTTTATTTTATTAACTTTTTATTAATTTATTTTTTGTGCAACAAGAATACAAGTCAGTTTTCCTTAGAAGGTAGCCATCACCTTCCTTAAGTAGATAGCTTTTATGTGTGTTATTTTTAATCACATAATCCAACAGTCAAATCTAAGAACGTCGCCTCCAAGCAACAGGTAAAAGAGATCCTACTTATTTCAGAAGAGATATGCATTACAAATGTTTCTGTGCGCCTCCCTCAAAACGTTTGATTTATCATTACTGGGTAGCCCTGCTAGTGGTCGACTGGTTGAGATTGATAGACTGAGGAGTTCAAGCCGGATTTGATCCCACATGAAAGGGCTGGCTGCATGTTGGCTTTCTTGATTTTTGTCAAGTGTAGTGTGGATACAAGCAAGTTTCCCTTCGAAAGTCTTCCACGAAAGCATTTTTCCCTTACGTGGATAGCCCTCGTATGCTTTGCCGTATTCAACTATCCTCACTTATTTGTTACTGAATGTAATCCAATCTTTTGTTTTTTCTGGTTATATCACAAGAAAATATTTAATTAAATTAAATTTAAGCTAATAAGTAATATGTATTTATTAGCTTAAATTACCATTATGATCTGGGCCTTGGGAATATAAACTACTGAAAGTAATTAAACAACACGAAGGGACACATAACTAACGCATAAGATAAATCAACAAACAACACATAGTAAGAATCTACAGATTCTATAGAACAGACATGTACTACCCTTTTAGCTGAGGGTGGGAAAACTTGATTAATATTGAGATGTTATTTCTGTTTTGAAAGTATAACAACGAAGCTTTGTCTTAATTCCAAGAAAGTTGGTATTTAAACTGAGTAACAAAAGTACCTGCTGGCTATAAATTTTTGGATTTTTAGTTTTTTATATTTTTTTAAATAAAATCTCAGCTTATTTGCCATTTATGGGCACCTATAGATACGCGTGTACCCAATATATTCATTTCCTTGCTTCAGAAAATCCTTCAATAGCACATAATCTCCCAAAAGGAGGAAAAAGCTCTCCTTTTTACAGAACCCCTTTTATTTCATTCCTACTAAGAAACAAATTCGACAACACCTGCCTCTTTGTAAAATATAACATTCGTCTAGTATGGATCTAAAAACTTGTAGTGGAATATTGCTGTTGGGATCTCAGCTTCGGTCTCTAAACTCAACAAAAATTCACATGAACGTGCATTCGAAAGGAGCCTTACTTATTTATAGCTTCTGCAATATATCTATACATTCGCTTTTACTTTTGTCTGATCCCCTTATTACTCACATGTGACTCTTGGGAATTTTTCCAAGAAAATCCTGCATTTACATTACCTACTTTTTGCCTGTGGAATACGTCGAGTTCAAGTTGGAGTTATGTTTTAGCCCAGTGGGGTTGTTTGATTCGAACTCCTAGCATATGCAGAAGTTGTTTCGTTTGAAATAGGAGACATATATACGAGTATTTTTTAATGTAATACACTGCAACAAATCTTGAATTAGGATTGCTAAGTTCTTTTTTTTTTCTTAAATAAACTACGTTGAATTCCTGCAGCTTAGGAAAAAGAGATTGAAAAATGGGGGTAGTTTCCTTGACGATTGAAATTTCCCTGAATTTGAGCACTAACATACTATATGATTTATAACAAAATGACTATAGGGTCACGTCAATTATCCTAAAAGTTATGTTATTTAAAATTACAACTCTTAAATCAGTTTCTGATATGAAAATCAAGAAGAATAAATATTTTCTTCCAAAAAATAAATTAATAACACAGAGTAAGACCAATTATTAATAATTTTCGTGTTAGCTTGACGATATATTATATTAAGATATTCATAATTCTACAAATCTCGAAGTTGAAAACTATCCAATTCATGAGACTCTACAAAACGTACACACGTACAAAAATGTGTTAATTTGCGTGAAAGTTCAAAAACTATCATAGACTTACAGATAATATTCCTCAACACGGAAATTTATCTAGCCCGTATTGAAATGAAATAGGCTAACATAAAATGCACATTTATTGGTAGATAGTAAAACTAGACTTGAATAGATTTTTAAAATTGATTTACTTAGTCAATCTAAGCCAATCTAAAATACCCAGCCCTAATTTTGCATCGTTGTCCGTACAAATGGTGTGAGTAGTGAAAAGTTATTTCCTAATTCATTATTCAACTGCATGGTGTATATTATATGAAGTTTCCGCAAATGATTAATATTATATTAAAAACAAAAGCACATTAGATTATTGCAAGGAATAAAGGAACGGCAAGTATTCAATGGTCAGTACCGAAAAAAAAAAAGTCGTTCAACCATAGTAATGAAATATGTAATAATATGCCATGTATTTAATTACGTCGACAAAAGTTATAATTTATTTGTAATGTATCCTTGTGATTAAAAAAAATAAATCTCTATACATTGACGAGAATACTGTCTCTACAATTCAATACCATTTTTATCTCAACGTACACATATACATTAGAATATCAAAAGAATATCATGCTAGTTAGGTAGTTAATTATTTTTAACGCAAATTTTGTTGTTCTTGTTTTAAAAAGTACACTCATATATCTTCCAATACTATTTTCGTATCGCAACGTAAGTATACCTACACCGAATGGAAAGTAAAAAAAATATAGTAAGAAGAGAATGAGGTTAATAGATTGTAGTGTATATATGTATTTAAGAATTCATTCGAAGATTTTCGTAATTAAAAAAGAATATGTTTTTGAATGTGTTCTTGTACAACGTTACTAGCATTTTTCTTTCTGTACATTATGTTCTTGTACTCTTGTATTCTATTTTGGTTTGGTTAACCTAACATTTATTTTTTATTTGTAGTTGATAGTGACAAGACAACATGTCCATGTAGTTCGTTGACAACGTGAGACTATTAGAAATGTTATTTCGAACTCACTATAACAGCCTTTGACTCGTATAATATAAGGATGCTGCTATATTAAACATGTATTCGGCACTAATTAATCATCTCAGGTTGGTGTTTTCAAATACTAACCCCTTGAAAAGTTGTGTTTGAAGCATTAAATAAAAGGTGATTAATAGATTTAACTTGTACTTTTATTTGTAATTCCACTACATACAATTTTGTTCTTCGTTTTCATTGTTCTTTGGAAGAAATTTCTTTACCCGAGATTAGTATTATTAGTTCCAATTAACATACTCGCATTTTACTAACTAACCCAATCTTTCTAAAAATCCTTCAATAAGATAATCTTATTTTTTAATATCGCTTTATACTAATTCGATAAATATATACATGTATATATATAACATTTATTTTAATTTTTTTGATTGACTATTGTATACAGATAATATATATATATATAGAGAGAGAGAGATACCTGTGTGTGTGTGTATGTTTTAAAAATTACTGTATCTAAATATAATCAAGAAGAGATAATAATTAAATCAAAAATCAAATAAAAAAGGGGCTAACAGTATAACAGGAAGTATATACATCAAATCTGGTGCAAAGAAAACGCAGTTCGATAAAGTAACATAATAAAATTATCTAACAACAAATTGTTGAAAATTCGTGCATCTTTTTCAGACAGCTCCTAAAGAATTTTCAACAGTCACGTGTCTCAATTATATATGGACGATTATAAATTTTTGAAATAATTTTAAATAATAGTAACCATAAATAATAATAAAGGAACGAAATATTTATAAAAATAAAATCTGAAAGCTTTTAGATTTTACATTATGCTCAAAGGGGCGTTTTTTTAACGTTTTCGGTATTACCTTTATTTATTAAATATCACATTCTTCGCATTTAGACCATAAAATTCAATTCAACAACAGTATCGCAAAATAACTTTAAAATGAGTATATCTTTAGAATTTCTGATACACCATCTCGTGCGCTAGATACAAAAACGTTTTTTTTTTCGTACAGTGTTGCCATTCCTCGCTTCGAAGTTTTGAATATGTTAATGAAAAATCGTTAAAGTGTTACAAAATATGAGATCGATAATAAAACAAATTTCAAATTCGGGCTTCCAATTACCCATATTCGGGTCTAGACATACGTTATTCAAAATTTGATGGCTCTAGGTACAGTTGTTTTATCACAATGCGAGAAACATACATATATTTATGCAGATTCTTCATTATTTAATTTCTTTAAATATAACATGGGCTCTAATATTTGGTGGCAACAATTTTAAAAGTAAACCGACATTTATAGTGTACCAACGCAAAATGCCAAAACAAAATTAATAGTTCTGGGCTAACGCCATTTGGGCTAAAAAGTGTTAGATAAAATCTTAATGTAATAAAAATTGAAGTTACTAGTTAAAGTCCCTTAAATGTGTAATGATTTTCAAGATATAATCTGCTTCTACGTAAATCTGTGTCAAAATAGATATATTGTAAATATAAACAGTATGAAAAATGATCCTTGATGTAAGGTAGGGACAAAAACCATTGTGTAAATTAAAATCAATCTGTAAAATAATTATTTAAATAAATTTCGAACGAAAAAATTTAAAAGCAATTGATTCAGTAGAATTAGTATTTCGCAGTTTTAAGGGTATTGCCTTTTTTTGTTTTTATTTTTAAAATTTTTTTCGTTTTTGACTATCAGCCTTACAATTTTTGTATGGATGTTTTGTTATTCCCTCAATTTAAAAACCTTTCTACATAACATCTTGCTTCTTTTACTGTTAATAAATTTCTTCTAAAATAAATTCCTTTCTTTTAAAATTTTGACTTGAAATATACTATTTACCTTAGATTTACAAAAGTTGCTTTTAATTTACAAATGTTTTAGCAGTTTCCTTTGGTTCGAAATTTATGGAAATATTCATTACGCACATTGTTTTTAATACATCCGAACTTTTTCTGATTTCTTACTTCAAGAGTTCTTTTCAATACTGTTTATTTTTATAGTATTTTTTCTTTTAAAGTCACTTCGAAATAGATTATGTTTTGATGATTAATTAAAATTTAAATATTTGTAAAAATGTTCTTTATTGCAATTTTAATGGGCTTTAAAAAATATTTTTTTTAATTTAAATTTAAATTTATTCTTTTCTAATCAAATTAAAATATTATTTCACTTTTCCTTTTGAATTATTTCACGATTATAATCACAAACGCAGCTCTATTTAAAATTCTTTGGCTGTTCCTTAAAAAAGACAAAGGAATTTTGAACACATTGTTATAATATTTCATTGTGTTAGATTATTGAATTCCTTTGTTTTTGTTTCAGTTTTGCTGTATGTTTGTACATCCCGTTAGATAGTCAACCGGTTTTTTGGTTTAATAATCATCTTTTAATTATTTAATGAATTTCGCAGCTACCTGTGGGACATCAATAACTGTTCTTAATTTGAAATTTCTACATTTAGTTCTATATGTATAACTAATAACATTAGAAAAATTATTTGTTAAAATAAGATGTTAAAAAAATATGTAAGTGCACAATACAGAAAAAAATAGCATATCTAATACCTATGCTAATCTCTAAGCAAATGATATCAGAAGAAATGTAAATGTTACGATATGTCCACATTAATTAAGAAACCTTCAAAATGAGTATAATAACGAATGTAGAACTAGTAAAATGCAGTAAAGATCATAGTGCTTCATCATGAATCAGAGATTATGCACACATCAAAGATTACTAAAAACCCACAAATAATAATAAATATCTGATGTAAACACCACATTACTTTGTACGGCCAATAATATTTATACACATTTTTTGCTATAATTCATTTTAAATTATTTCAGTGAATTTTATTAGAGATTTATTCCTCATTCAATCAATTCAAATCTCACTTTGGGGCGAGGCAACAATACATAAAACTCAAAACAAGTTCGCTAAAAATTCTAAAATGCAAAAAACACTAAACCCCAAATACATTTAAAACAATACATAATCAGTTGTACATAATAATACACAGTACAGTTAAAAGAATACATAATTTACTCATTTTTAAAAGCAAAAAATGCACAGTTTACCAACATATAAGAAAAAAAAAGAAGAGTTTACCGAGCCGGTAGGAAAGTAGTTATACTATATA
>KK117871.1:287-23954 GCA_000611955.2 Stegodyphus mimosarum | reverse complement strand
TAATATAATTATATATATAAAAGATTAAAGACAAAGTAAGAAAGTAAAGACAAAGTAAGAAATTTAGAACTACTTTTTTATAAAGACAAAAACTGATATTCATAATTAATAAATTTCAAATAATCCTGTAAATGCAACAAAGAATTTTTAAAATTGTTAAAACCAAAACCCTTAAACAAGCGTACCCCAATTCAAACGTTTTATGAAATTCAAACGTTTTACACACTGGACGTGTATTCGAAAATTTAAAAAACTCAAAAGAAGAGAAATTCAATCAACATCAAAGTGACTTCATCAAGGGGAAAGCAACATTGAAACCAATTGAAATGTCTCTTCTATAAAAATCCTTGCTTTTCTGTATCCATAATTAGCCGATGAACCATTTCAGTGTATATTAATTATAATAATTCACCCAAAATTTCTCGCCCTTCCCGAAAGCAAGGAAAAAACAAATTAGAATCTTGTACCTTAAATAAAGAGAATACCATTTCACTTAACGAAAACGAAAGTAAAAAAATAAATTACTTCTGTGAAAAAAATAAATCAAAATTTTACCTTTAAACATGTAGCATTATAAAACTTCACCTTTAAGCATATATTGGATTTCTGCTATATGTTTAAACGTAAAATTTTGATTTATTTTTTCACTGAAGTTATAAGGTATTTCTCCCGCCTTCTTCGCCTGCCTTCGTGGTGTAGTGGTCAGCACACTCGACGTGCATTCGATAATTCCGTGGCTCGAGTCCTGACGAGGGCATTGCTCATTTGTCTCTTATCCTGTTTTCAAAAAAGTACCTAAGTACCTAATGTCTCTACACTGGCACCGGAACTCAAAAAGGTGGTAGATTATGATTCTCAATCACCAGGATTTGGCGATTGGGTCCCCTAATCCCCAGTCGCCCTTCAAAAGGGGGAGTTTATAAGGTATATCTCCCCCCTTCTTCGCATGCCTTCGTAGTGTAGTGGTCAGCACGCTGGTATTGGAGAGTTCCGTGTTTCGAATCTCAGTGAGGGCATTGCTTATTTTTCGTGTCTGCTTCGAAATAACCCAATGACTCTACAAAGGATTTATTATTTCACTTTCGTTTTGGAAAAGTTGTTTTGAAGTAAAATGGTATTCTCTTTATTTACGGTGCAAGGTTCTAATTAAATTTACTATTTTTTTGCTTTGTGGAAGAGCCCGAAGTTTCGGGATAACTATTATAATTAAAATACATCCAAGTGGTTCATCGGCTAGTTCTGGATACAGAAAAGGAAGGATTTTTGTAGAAGAGAGATTTCAATTGGTTTCAATGCTCCTTTGCCCTAATGATGTGGCACTGAAGTTGATTGAATGCCTCTTCTACTGAGTTTTTAAAATTTCTTTAAATTTCATGAAATTTTTTAATTGGGGTATGCTTGTTTAATGGTTTTGGTTTTAACAATTTTAAAAATTCTCTGTTACATTTATAGGATTATTTGAAATTTATTAATCTTACATATATATATATATATATATATGTGTGTGTGTGTGTTTGTGTGTGTGTGTTTGGATGCGTGTGTGTGTTTGCATGGGTGTGTATGTGCGTGTTTGGTGCAGGCGATTGCATTAAAAGGGAGCTAACCAACTGAACGTTATTTCAGTCCCACACATAAAAATTCAATGTTCTACGGCTAATCGTTTTTGAGCTACGAGAGAAAAATGCGTACTCACACATGTAAAGACGTCACCAAAACATCCCTTCTTAATCTATTTTAAATAAATTTTATAATCCCTTTTGGAAAAAAGAGTCCTTTATTCTATCCGTATGCACAGATATCACACGAAAAAATTGTCCAAATGTACCTGACAAAATAAATATTTTCGTTGAAATATAATACCCGAAACTTTTCTGGATTACTGTGATTCCTTTCGTACAAGAAAGCAAAGATAATCACGCATGAAACTAAAATTCAGTTGGGTTGAATATGTAATCTGCCGACAGAAGACATTGCAAGAAAGCCAGAAGGTCCAGATTGAGAAGTGCAAGAGAGTGCGAGGGAATATACTGGCGGTGTGTTTGATGTAATGGTGAATACCTAGGATTATACATATAGAAATTAATTTCATTATTAAACAAAATGTAATATTTCTCTGCGTTTATTCTGATGAAAGCCATAAAGAAGATTTAAGGAATAAGAGTTAGAAACAGAGCAGAAGTTAAAAGAGTAGTTGCAGATTTATAGTGCAATATTTTTCAAGCTAATTACGCCAGATTAAGAGAATATTGAACTTTTTGAGTAAATATCGAATATTATTTTACGTAATCGTTTCGAAAGCTCATTCTTTCCCTTTTCCATAGCTGCTATAGTGGAAAATAAAAACAGTAACTGGTTTTTCAATACTTAAAAAGTTTACTTTCGATTTTGGCATTTTTGCGATTTAGTTTTTCCTTAACTATGTTTAAAGCAAGGAGGACTGAAAATTCTATATTTTTTTTAAATTCTGAATAATATCTTTTCAATGATGTTTTTAAATTGAATTTCCGTTGCTTGGAGATGTAATATGGAGAATTTTCGTTTTATAATTTATAGTGAATTATTGCTTTATTATTTATTATAGTCTTGGGCTTATTCATTTACTTTTAATTACTTTTATTATGAATATAAATTCAAAGTAATTGCAGCTTTAGCGTTATTTTAATAACAGCCTGCTCTCTGTGTATTATATCTCGAAGAAACTTTGTAGTTTTGTCCCTAATTTAGGCTAAACTTTCTACAATAGAAAACTACTAATTACGACAACCCTTTTGCTTCCATCTCTTAATACGTACTTGCATTCCAGTCATTTGGTTTTAAAATTTCGAAGGCAAGTTGGTTAATTTTTGCTTACTAGTTTGTTTTTTACTACGATTTTTAACTTTAATTTATGGATTATGTCTTTTAACCTTCTTACGATTTTTTGAAATTTTTTCTTGAATCTACTTTTGTTTTAACTTTTGTTTTTGAAATGAAAAGAGAGTGTAGGGGATGTGTCTTCTAAAGTAAGCATCTCGTTTAGATTAATTGTGTTCTTAGTGAAAAATTTTAATCTTAAAGATTATTTGCTTTTTAACAGGATTCTTTTGGTTTAGTGACTAATATCTTAATTTTGATTGAGTATCAATTAGTGATTTGAATCTAGCAAATAATTTGATGCTTACTTGGAAGTAAGATGAAACACTCTCTCTTATTTTAGTTACTGTTAATTGATGGTAGATTGGTTTATCCCCTTGATAAGTCGATTAATCTGCTATCAATAACAGTAACTGGTTTTTCAATATTTAAAAAGTTTACTTTCGATTTTGGCATTTTTGCGATTTAGTGTTTCCTTAACTATGTTTAAAGCAAGGAGGACTGAAAATTTTACAATTTTTTTTTTAAATTCTGAAAAATACCTTTTCAATGATGTTTTTAAATTGAATTTCCGTCGCTTGGAGATGTATTTCTTTTTATAATCTATAGTAAATAAAAAGCATATATAAGCTAGATAAAAATGTCGTTTTTCAATATCTGTACACTATCATGTAAACAATATTAAATCTGGAAACTGCTACCTGCTTTCTCTACATTATAACTAACACGAGCAGAAGCAGATCGCTGGCTTGATGTCATCTGAGATCGCAGCTGTTCTATGGTTTTTTGGGGGGAGAATATACAATAATGATCGAAACAGAACTTTTTCTATTTAAAGTTTTAACAGAATGAAAACACTGTATCCTTTACAAGGTTTGTCCCGACAGACGTGAGACTACACTTAAAAACTTCTTTTGTTTCCAATAGGTTCAAACATTAAATTAAATATTTTTAACGAAAGATCTCTAGCAGTTTATGCAGTGATTCCAGCGCTGTTTCTACTTCTTACAGACATGCAAGCGATCTTGTGGGCTTCAGATGGTATTGGAGTTGCTGTAAAATTTGCAAATACTCAAAACGGTGCCATTTCAGGCTCAGCTTTTGAGCCCTGGGAATGTAAAGAAATCGAAAAGCCACTCTCATTTGTCACGCGATTCAACATTTACGACATTACGGCACACAGTGTCCTTTGTAATCGTGGGTCAAAATCTTGGAAAATAGCGTTGTACAGACTTTATGTGTGTTTAAACTTTCCGTAATGGTTCCATACATAGCACATGTTGGCAGTCCACCATTGCATCTGAAATTACACTCAAATATCGATCACATTTCAACACACACTTACTTTCGGCTGTTTTCAGCAGATCTGCGCTTGCCGGGCATTCGGAAGTTTGTTTATCCTCTAGGTTTTCTCACCATATTTTGAAAACCTCATGTCAACAGCGCTCTTACACTTTCGACAGTCTTCTTTCCACAGGCTTGTTCACACTGCAAATATGAAAATAGTGCGGATTTATTCGTAAGGAGTTTTTATGTTAAATCACCAGCTATTAGCATTTAAGCCTATGCTATAACTTCTTCTTTCTGTATTCCTTACCAGAATGTAAATTTGGATTTCGTGTATTTAAGCTGACGGTTTTGAAAGTATATACTAGGGATTCTAACAACCGCATCTTGTTGTAGCTTACTTTCTGCAGCTTTGCTTTAAGGAACTTCAGCATTTTCGCTGCTGTTTAGATATTTAGGCTTTAGCATCGTAATCTTACTGCTCTGTTCGGGTCCATTTTGACCCCAAAGCCATTTAATTTTGTGATAAAATTAAAAAAAAACAACATGGCTATTATATTGTAGCTTCCTGAATGTTCTCAGTTTACTATTCTGTGAAATATATTCGTTTTTTTGTTTTGACTGGAACGTCAAAAAATGCGTACTTGTCAAAAAACGTTTATGTAAACTGTTAAAATGCATAGTTTTAAAACGAAAAAGCACAATAACCTCTCTGTAGTATGAAAAATGCACATATTTGTAAATCGAAAATATATTTATTGATAAAATTTATTAAGAATATAGATACATGTATACATGTAATATTTGTTTTGTAGTTATATATTTTTTCTGTAAACGTAGTGGTGAGAGAAAGTCTAGACTTACAATTAGAAACAGTGCAAAATTCCAAAAAAGGGAATTCCTCTCAAATCTTTCGTCTTAGACTGCTCAGAGACGTATGAATGTCATAACCAATGAGAAGTGTTAAGCGTTTTTTCAGGGATTTCCCTTTTTCATTTGAAAAACGTTTGCAGCTGTGAAGAGAGTTCGCAGTAACAAGTAATTATGGTACCACTTCTGGCTTATAACAGAGTTTATTTTATGCATATAAATTCAATGATGGAAGAAATGGATGATATATTACTAACTGCTTCAGATGACGAAGAAATTGGTTTGGAATCAGAAGATCACATTTTTGAAGCTTCTGAATTATCTCTGGACGACAATGAGCCACAAAATGACTTACGGATATCATTTATATGTCCAAAGATAAATCAATTCAGTGTAGAAGTGCGCCTCTTTGCAAGTCGGTAAATGTGCCTCAAAGAATATTTTGAATCTTACACCCGGGCCTACTAAATACGCTACTAATATACTACTTGATAAACTGACTGCTTTTGATTGTTTGTTACAAAAGAAATCTAGCAAATTGTCATCGTGAACTCAAGGAAAACGCGCGTTTGGGAATTTGTGGAAAGAAATTGATAGTACTAAATTCAGCGCATTTATAGGTTTACTTTTGCTTGACAAGTCCTATAATGAATGTACAGAAAGTTTGTGGGATGCAGAGAAAAGCAGATCTAATTTCAGGACCATGATGAGTTTGCAAAGATTCTTTCACATATCAAGAGTTTTGAGGATCGAGAAACACATTCCTGCAGGAGACAAAAGAATAAATTTGCAGCCATTGGAGACTTGGGGGATATATGGGTGGAAGTATTTCCAAAACTTAATCCAACTGCATATGTTACAGTTGATGAGTTGATGAACAGTTAGTTTTGTTCAAAGGAAACTGTCCGTTCCGACAGCATATGTCCAAAAAACCTGCAAAATAGGGCATAAAAATTTGGGTTCTATGCGACTATGAAACAAGTTACGTGAGGAATATTCAAACATACCTTGGAAAGCCAAGAAACCAGCCACGTGAGAAAGATCAGGGTCTTAGGGTAATTCTTGATTTGTCTTGCGGTTTCAAGGGACATAATATAGCATGTGACAATTTCTTTTGCTCATATACACTTGGACAGATGTTACTGAAAAGGAATATTACTATGATTGGGACAATAAACAATGAAAAGAAACAAACCTTCCATTCCCCCTGAATTTCTCCAAACTAAAAAGAAAGAAGTTTATTCATATACATTTGTGTTCACAAATGACACTATGCTTGTGTCTTACATACCCAAAAGAAACAATTGTATCATTACTGAAAGCACACTAAAAAATGTTGACACTTCAGAATCTAAAAAACCACAAGCAATTCTTGATTATAATTCTACTAAACGTGTTGCATACATCTTAGATAAACTGATTGCATGCTATATTTATAGAAGAAAAACTAGTAGGTGGCCAGTCGTTGCATTTTCAAATGTCCTTGATATTTCAGATGTAAATGCCTACATACTCTCCCTGCAAAACATCCTAATTGGAATCAAAAATCACAGAGAAGATGACGAGTTTTCATTGAAACTTTAGGTATGGCGTTAATAAAAGACATATTTATAGAAGCGATGTGCTCCCACGACAAAAAGCTGTAGTTAAATTACTGGAAAGTGTGCAAGGGCTTTGGACTCAAAAGACTTTGGAAATTCTACTGCCAGAACGCGATTATCTCTGCATATCAGACAATACATTTCAAAATTTACGCATGAGTTCTGGCAAATACCTATGTAAATTTCACTTGAGTCAAGTATATACGAAATGCACATCTACAGTTGCTCAGTGAGGAATATTTTACTAGCAAGTAACTTTGTTTATATGTATGACATAAAATGAAAAGAGAATATATGCATTTTTGTTTAAATTATTATTATTATTGTCTAATGTAGAAGATATCTGATAAATGTAATACAACTTGTATAATATAATTAAAACGTAATTTTTTTGGTGTGTGAAAAATTGGAGTTCTTGATATTTTTACATTTATTTTTTGAATTAAATATTGATAAGTATACCTGAAAAATATTATTTTTATGTCAGCTACTTTCTTAAAGAGAAAAAAAATGCTGCATTGATTTTGTTAAAAAAAGTAAAATAAAAATATATTTAATAATAGAAATAAGAAACATTGGGGCCATTTGGACCCAAGCACAATGTGGATAAAGACAAAATATACACATCAGCAGGGTTAATAGGTGGTGTTTTAAAATTCGCGTCGGCAGTTGCTTGATCCAGCTTAAGTCATAATAGATATTTTAAACATGTGTACTGTTAGACTACATTATCTACATCTGAATTTAACTTTTGCTATATTATTGTAAATACTCACAAATAGTGGAAGTTGGTCTGTAGCATAAATTGTGTCTGCTCTGTTTTCAATTTAAGTCTGTTTAATTCGGCAGTTGCTTGAGCCAGCTTAAGTCATAATAGATATTTTAAACACGTGTACGGTTAGACTACATTATCTACATCTGAATTTAACTTTTGCTATATTAGTGTAAATACTCACAAATAGTGGAAGTTGGTCTGTAGCATAAATTGTGTCTGTTCTGTTTTCAATTTAAGACTAAATAAAAAAAGTTATTTTAACCTTATTCAGTATTTATGAATTGTCTAAGATAGCGATAACTCGCTACTAGGTTACAGGGTCTACTGACTTAAGCTTCTAGTTAAACAGAACATTTCAACTACCGACTCAGCTCCATTTTCCCCCATCAAGCGACACTGAAACACTATCTTCCTAGACGTCCTTACCATGTTATGCAAACAACTGAGTTGGATATGAGTACATGCTTTACTACTAACTCTTCTACTCCATCCTAATCCTTCTATTTAGTCTCTTCCAGCTGTTCTGATTTCTTTTGAAGCAGAACTTTATTAGGAAAAAATTGTAGAAAATGAACAAATTAATATTTTTTACAGTAATCGAAAATAATCCAGAAATAAATGAAAAATTGCCAAATTTCAGTAAACTAAGTTAAGGAAATAAAATTCCCTTAAAAAATCTTCTTCTGATCTGTCCAATGGTGCTAGAAATGAAACACTTTTGATTAAACTTCTTAAGAAAAGGTATGCGCATAAAAAACGATGAAGCAATTTCAACATTAACAAAAACTTGAAATAAATATAAATGGAATTTTAAAAACATTCCTTTCATGAGCACATCAACTCTGTCCGGTTAAACTATGTGCCAAATATCATAGTTCTAGATGTCTATTTCTAATTTACGTGACGCATACGCAAATATGTAGATTAACTCTCTGCTTTATAACTGTAGAAGTCTAATAATAATGATAGTTTTCAAAAATTAAAACCTCTTTTCATTGGAGCCATACAAAATGGTAAATATATTTCATCTAAATGCTTGTTTACATGTAATTCAAATATTAACAACTAGTATTTACTGTTTGAACAAGAGAAAGAAGATTCTCTTGTGCATAAATATTTTATTTATCCTTTTAAAAATTACCATAAATAACAGCAAAAAATCAAAGACTCTAAGGAAATAAAAAGCCTAGGAAATATTGTCATTTTATTTAAGAGCTAAATTTCGCTTATCTGCGTAAATACTTGTATATCTCCTTTATGCATTCATCCAGCATCTTCTTGACACACATTTCAGGAAAAGAATATCTATGAATAGAATGCGGGAAGGAAATTCAGCATTAAAATAAAAACAGTTTTCAAATGAAATTCTATTTAAAAGAGAAACATTGAAAAATTTACGGTCTGATATTTGAGATTGCATTTTAACGCCTCAAAACTTACGTAAGCGTTACATTTGCAGCACGTGCTACATTGAAAAATCTAAAATTATATGCATAATATTTACTTGCATGAACATTATGATATGCAGATTTCAATAGAAATAGAGAATGTTGGCACGTATGTTAGCAAAATTGTTAATCAGCAACAAAAGTAGTATTCTTTTCAGAGATATTCAGGCGGATGAACAAGAAATTCCCGATTTTGACAGGATACATTTTGTGTGATTCTGTTCTAGGTGTTGAAATACTTCTAGTCTTATTCCATCGACAAAAATTGCTTAATTTCCAACACATGTAACGTCTAAAAGAACTTAAGGTAAGCGAAATCTTCTGTTTACTTTCCTGGAACATCACTTAACTAATTCCTTTTCTAGTGTAGTATGCGTAAATATTAATCTTGGAAATTTTATTATCTTTTCCTCCAGAAAAAAACCAACTTCGAAATTATACAATATTGTTTTGTTTGAGATATTTTCAGAGTCGTATCTTTAACTCCTGGTTTACAAATGAGCCCACTTGCCCTGCTAACAGCGAAAAACCAATATTTTTTCCTCTTTTCGAAGATTTTTGGCAAACATCCAAACACAACAACGGATAAATGACGCGATAGGGGTTCATAAATGACACATGAAAAATAGAAAGAGCAGATAGAATCATAATTTTTCTCTACTCTCTGCATGATCTTTAAATTTAAAAAATTATTTATTTCGACTGAATAAAATATTGCAATTATAAGTTTTTACTAGAATTAAGTTGACTAATTTGAATAAAGAGCAAATAAAATTTATGAATACAGATTTTTACGTTCATTTAAAATTTCATGTATGAATGAATCATCAGCTTAAAATATGATTTGGCGTCTTGTATTTGTAGCGCAACTTGCATCACATTCAGGACATACCAGAAGTACGCGAATACAATGTACATATTTCTCGTTTAAATACTTGAAATGTTTTCAAACTAAAAGTTTTTATGTGAAAGTGTGCATTATATATGACATCAGAAGTATTTTCCTGTTTACAGTAAACGGGACAGTTATTCTTAAAATATTGACTTGGATATAATATAAATTGAATGCATTATATGCCATAATAAATTACATAGTTAAAAGGAATATATATATATGTGTGAAGATTTCGATGAGCATGGAAGGAGGAATTAGCTTGCAGTCGTCGTAGCTAAGCATGAAAGGCTTACAGATGAAGACAACAAAACATGAAGAAATTCCAGTCTTTATTTTCACACATATAAATTATCTCTATAGATGTTTATCCAATCATAATGAAATCCGATAAATTTATATGATTCAATCATAATGAAAGATGATAGAGTGCTATTTATATTTATTTTTAGAATTAAGATACATGCACTTTAGTCGGGGAAGCAAAACGAGGAGTTCATTGCAAGGTAGAAGCTAGCAGAAGGGAATGACGTAACTAGCTCGCCAGAGTCGTTATGCAAAATTAATGCAATTCTAGAGACAAGCTATGATTGGTTAATATTAGTTTTGGTTTACACGTTTCAAGCAGCATTATGTAACGTCGAAAGATGTCGAATTCAGGAGAACAGATGAATTAAGGGAGAGATCACCAAATTTAGAATGTTAATTTTAAGATCGCTAATTAAAGCAGACGATATTTAAGATGCTTTTTAAAGCAGCTACTGTATTTTCTTTTATCTTACATATCCCCCTCCCTTCAAAAGAAAGGGAGAGCAGGGTGGCAGAAAAGGATTACGAAGCAAGAGAGAGTTTAGTATAAGAAGGAGGACACGGGAACATCAAGGACATAGTCGTTAGGTTTGCCTATGCCCCGGCATTATGCATAACCTTTTCATATATTATACAACTTAAACAACTAATTTACGATTACTGTAATAAGAATATAATTTTCTAAATAAATTAACTAATAATTTAAGTCAAAAATTGTGATAAATATAGTTTTAGAAACCCCTTGGTCCTTTTTCAAAATATGTCCAATGTCTTTTTGAATATTGAATGAAACATTAATTTCACCAGGTAAATGTTCAAAGTTCACTAAAAGTCTTTTAAAGTAAATGTTCACATGTTTTTCATAAAGTAAAAGTAAAAACGTCTGTTTAGTAAAAATATAATTTTCATATTTAGTTAAACTCAGATCAACGAATTGAACTTTTATATTGAGAGAAAATGTATATACAATTTTGGAATTATCTAAATGAATTCTTCTTATTGGAGGTACACATACTTAATACAACAAAAATTGAATGTAAAAATATAATAATATGACGCAATACGAAATTATATACTAACACTTTGACAATTAATTGGGCATGTCCTCTCCAACAAATCAGAGTGACTAATTGCTGATGATTGGGGGGTGCTTAAGTACCAAAATATCAAAATCCTCTGTTGCCTATTAAAAGGTAACTGATTTTGGGCATTGTACAAAGTGTTGTGTAAAACAAATTCTTTTAAATTGAATCAAAATGCAAAAATACGAAACCCTAATGTAAGATATAACAAAATATGATAGCTGTTTTAAAAACTAACTAGCAACCTCAAATTTAACACGCTAAATTTGGTGATCTTCCCCTAAATTCATCTGTTTTCCCAAATTCGAGATCATTCGAAATTACGTAATGCTGCTTGAAAAATGGTAACTAAAAGTAAAACTGACTAATCATGGCTTTGGATTCGTAATTGCATCTACGCAGTATAAATTCTGCTTCGCGAGGAGTTCATTTTTTTCTAACTTCTGCCATGCGAGCATATCTCCGCCGTTTATGCTTTCCTGCCTGAAATGACATCGCATCTTTTTACGCCGCATATAAGAAATTATCGTAATTGCTATGATTAAAGAGTATATATCTACAAGGAATTATTCTAGTGTGCCTGCAAATCTGCAAATAAAGGTGTTAATTGACTGAATTTAGTTCGGTATTAACTCTCTCCTCTCACCCTACCACTCTGCCATCCCGACTGTGCTCCGAAAACATGACAATATTTTTAAAAACATTACCAAAACAAACAGTGAACCTATTCCTAGTATGGATGCTATTAGATGAATTAACGAATGCAAAAATTTTTTCCACATTGGATTTAGCATCAGGTTATTGGCATATAAAATTAAATGAAAAATATATTGATATTTCTCCAGACCTGATTATTATATCTAGGATTAAAAATGGTCTTGGAGACCTATATCTTGGTTGGCAAAAGCTTAGTTGAAACATATTTGATTGCAGGTTTTGTTTAGGAGATGAAAAATTTGTGTTCTTTATAGTTCTCCTAATGAATCTGAGATAGAAGGACTAGGGAAAATTTTTCTAGCCGAAGTTATCCAATCCTTCACCGTATTTACAGTTTGCACTCTGAGCAACATCCTCTGCTGCTCAGGTAAGCCTTCATTCAATGAGTCAATTAATACCATATCGTTTAATTTTAAACTCACGGTCCATTTCAATTTTTCTCTAAAATATATTTTAATGTCATTGAATTTGGAATATGTTATGCTTACAAAATCACTAAAATTAACACTTTCTGCATGGGTAAAATGCGTAATAAATTTATCTTTTATTGTTGACCAATCTAATTGACACAGTCTCTGAGAAAAATGCCAGAGCTTCACTCACGTATACATTCATAAAAAAGTAAAGATTTATCTGTATCAGCACTATTTTTAGCTTTACATTTTCTTTTCAAATAATAAAAGAAACCAATCGATCGGAATATCATTGTTAGAACCATCGAAAATGGCACACTGAAATTTGTCAATACTAATCGTGGCAGATCCATTTTTTTTGCCCGTTTACCATTCTAATTTGTGAGCGTGTCTTCACTATTAAATTACAATTTTTTAATAATTCACTTTAAATAATTTAAATAAAAATAAATAAATTAATTCACTTTAAATTCACCAATCTGAAATACTGAAACACTTTAACAACACACTGAGATTTCACATTACTGGAATCTTTTCGCATTATACCAAAATACTAAACTGAATCACGTTGCACTTTTCTGAAAAATTTTGACCAATCACTTTGCACTTATAACGCTTGGCAGGCAGACTTGCAGAACACTAGAAGACTCTAGCAACGACCTTGACCTACATTTACGGCGTACACCCTTTCAGTCATTAGCTAAGCACATCGTTTTTCTTGTGTTTGCAGTCACTTGAATTTGTTGATATCCGAATGAGTAGACATTGGCACCACACTACTGCTCACTTGAAAAACAGCCTGTGCACATCCATTGGAGAGCCGTACTTTATCCTGTCGACTTTTATCATATTGTCATGAATTCGATGAGCATGGAAGGAGGAACTAGCTTGAAGTCCTTCGTAGCTGAGCGTGAAGGCTTCCAGATGAAGACAAAAAAAAAACATGAACTTGAAGAACTTCCAGTCTTTATTTTCACACGTATAAATTATCTACATAGATGTTAATCCAATCATAATGTAATCCAATACATTTCTATGATTCAATCATAATGAAAGATGATAGATTGCTATTTACATTGATTCTTAGAATTAAAACGCTGACACTTCAGATTGGGAAGCAAAGCGAGGAGTTACTTGCAGAATGGAAGCTAGCAGAAGGTAAAGACGTAATTAGCTCACCAGAGTATTTATACCAGAGTAGGTGCGATTCTAGAGACAGCTATGATTGGTTAATATTAGTTTTGGATTGCATTTTTCAAGCAGCGTTACACAACGTCGAAAGATCTCAGATTCGGGAGAACAGATCAACTAAGGGGGAGATATCAAATTTAGAATGTTAATTAGTTTTTAAGGCATCTATCGTATTTTCTTATATATATATTATATATATATATATATAAACTTATTAAAATATATGCTGCGGTAAAAGAAACATATTAAACAAATCCACATTTCTGCATTTAGCTTTCGACATTCACCAAAATTTATCAGTTTTATAATAGTGTATTCATTCCCCACAGCTTTTAGAGGCGTTAGCTTGTAATTTCTATTGCATTAATTTACATCTTATTCGAAAGATACAACTGCGATCTTCCCTCCCACTTTTATAGTCAACGAATCAGATAAGGCTTTAAATTAGAATGAAGAACTACTGCACCTACAATTCCCTTACAGCATTCCTTGTTTGCATTCCCCAACAATTTTTTGATGAGTTAATTTTACTCATCTGGCTCCTCTACATGTTCAACCCCTCTTAAATCATCCAATTCCGAAAGATACCTAAAATGTCTGACAGCTCAATGACCTCTCTTAAACTGTTTTCGACTGCTCTAATTTTCGAAAACATAACGTAACGCGTGCGGTTAGCTGAATGTGTCTGTAGTGATTTAAAATGGAAATGCCAATTTACTTTCATTTTCTTATCTACACTGCACGGAGGGAAAAGAAAGGAAATCCGAAAGGTTTCAGATTTTAAATTACGTCCAACGTGGCGTTTTTTTTTAACATTTTGTGTGTTACCTTTATTTATTAAATATCAAGTTCTTCGCACCTAAACCATACAATTCAGTTCAACAGCAATATCTCAAAATAATTTTTAAATGAGCATATCTTTAGAAATTCCGATACACAGTCTCGCGCGCTGGAAATAAAAGTGTTTCTTCTGTAAAACATTGCCATTGCTCGCTTTGAAATCCTTGGATACTTCAATCAAAAACTCTTTAAAGTTTTGCAAAATATGAAATCGATAATAAAACAAATTCCATTTTTCAAATTTAGGTTTCCGGATGCCTATATTCGCAGCAGGATTACGTCATTCAAAATTTGATGGCTCTAAGTACCGTTGCTTTATCACATACATATAGTTATGCAGATTCTTCGTTATTGAATTTCTTTTAAGGTAACATAGAGCGATAGTATTTGGTGCCAACAATTTGAAAAGTGAAACAACGTTTGTAGTGAATCAACGCAAAATGCCAAAACGAAATTAATAGTCTTTCTGGGCAAATTTACCCTGAAAAAATTGGAGCAGTTCTATATCTCCCATTCTATTGGGCCGATTGACGAAATTCAATTTGCGATTTTCATGTTTCGAAAGTGTGACTTGGATATATATATTAGATTTATATATAGCATTGTTTTAATATATGTATTTTGACACAAAATCGGACTCATTTCTGAACTGACATGCAGCGTTTTTTCCATATTACGATTCTACGACTCAAATTATGCCTAAATATTAAATGTTCTAAAATTTGGTGTGAAATTTAGGGAAAAATTAGAAAATTTATCTTGGCGGAATTTTTTTGTTAGTTTGTGCCACGAATAATTCACTTGGCGAACTTCTTAATTTATAGCAATTCCTTTCATTTTTTTCATTGTAGCCGATCGGAAAAAAAAGGTCATCGTTCATACTTTCAAATAATTTTAACAAAGTGCGTAAACCACATTTGGCGTGCAACCACATTATCGCATATAACAAATATGACATATCTCAAAACGTGCCAGTATGTAAATTCACGTACATCTTAGAAAATTTTGAATAAACACCCTTTCTTGCAGGTGTGCCTAGAGATACATCTAATTTAAGGAAATGTTTTTTTACAGGTTATAATAGAAAATTTTTTCAAAAAAATTAGAAAAATTATTTAAAAAAACATATTTTGAAAATAAATCATAAAAAATGGTCGAATATTATCTAGAATGAACCTAAATTTCGAAATGTAAAATAAGGAATCAAAAAGGGTTAATAAAAAAAAGATATTAACAATACATAGCATTATTTGAGAGCTAATTTTTTAAAAACTACGTGTGCGAATTTTGCAAAATTTGTCAGTTTGGCATAATCTGAGTCGTAGAATCGAAATATGAAAAAAAAGTGGAATGTCATTTAAGAAAAGTCCGATTTTATGTCAAAATACCTATATTAGGACAACGCTATATATAAATCTTATACATATCCTAAGGAGCGCTTTCGAAACATGAAGAACACAAGCTCAATTTCCTCAATCAGCCCAGTAGATCGGGAGATATAGAACTGCCCATTTTTTTTGCACAGTGTACATATTCATATATTTAAACAAAAACATTCCTTTTACGTTATTAAGTTTGCAAAATATTTTTGTGTTTTCAACTGGTGTCGAAATTACAATATTTTGTTTTCAGAAGAACTGAACGGGAGAACACGGAAGAACGTAATCATTAACAAAATACATTATTGAAGTTATTTTTTCGAGCGTTTCTATTAGAAAGTACGTAATTATTATTTTTCGAACACCGCCAGCTGCAGCTATATGTCCAAGCCACTTACATATTCTCTTCAGCTTTCAATTTGTTCACCAGATCTTTCTCTTTGCCTTTCTGTTTCATATTAACTAAAATACTGATGTCATTGCTAAAGGTAGGGATTATAAGTAAAGCAGCAATAAATAACAATATATAACATATAATGTAAGCATATAGTAGTTGTTAAAAAATTAAAACGATACGACTTTTAAAGAAGTCATCGGTTTCAGGATCTGCAACAGTATCCAGGTCATGGCACTAATTCCTAACAATGGCTAAAACCACCAGAAGCACCCAAACAGCCAACCACTCAGAGGTCATGACATATGTGGAAGATCGGTATGTAGCATAAAATGCGCAACCATATATAGAAAGGAAAGCTACAGAGCTACCTCAGATCATCATTGTTGCATCTGGATGTGAATTTTCAGGAAAACTATATATGGAAACCTGACAGAGCAAACGTTTTACATCATAAAAATCAGTCCTATAACTGGGGCTATGTCCTCATCAGTTATTATCCAACATTCAATGCACAGATTGATTTTTAGAAGTTCTTTTTTTTTCTTTTTAGTGCAGTGAACTTTGACCCCTATATAGACCTTCCAAAATGAGAGAAAGCGACCATTTTGAAAGAATTAAGAATCGCTATATGAGGAGTTATCATGTTATACCCCATTGCATAACGTCGATGCGAATGCTGGAACCGTATAGTATTATAGGGATGAGACACTGAACTTATGTGTCACTTTTTCAGCAAGCCGCTGAAGGGAATTTTATTTTTTATAGACAATAACCTGAGACCTTTAACTAGTCGACAGTGTTTTGTAAAATGCAGATTTATATTCATCCTGCCAGGGTAACTGACGGTCATAAATCCTATATACAGTGTTTGAGATGCTTTAGGAAGAGCCACTGCATGGTCCCAAAATCCTCTCGGAATCCTGCAGGCTCTAAAATCTTCTATTTTAAACCACGAGTTATATAACGTAACATTTATTCAACAAGCCACATTTAACCAGATAAAGATACTTTGTTAGCTATGCAAAGTTGTATTGGGTGACCACACAACTTATTAGCCAAAACTCTCTTGAACATCAACTGTAATGCTTTGGTCACTTTTGGATTCATTTAAATGTCGCCAAACTCTGTTCCTCTTTTTAGTTTGTTACTTTACCATTAGTTGTGCTTATTCAGGATGGTAAGCGTTATGCATAATTTAATAAAACCTTTAATATAGTTTAGAGAAATAATACGACTACCAAAAGCTTAGAAGTTCTTCTAAATAGGTTCATAGTGTGTAAATTCAGGGTGTATTTCGACAAGAAGACAGTAGTAGTGGGTTTGAAGCATACTGTGATCCGCATCTATATTCTACAATGCTTTAGCCAAGCTTGAATAGATTTTAAGATTTTAAAATTTGATCAGAAATGATTTGCTGTCAAATGTGAATCTCTTGTAACGCAGCTGTTACAAGGGATTTACATTTGACTCTTAATTCTGCAAGGTGCGGCTTCATATCGTTTAGTTCCTAATTGGTTTCCAATAATAAGTATAAAATTCGTTCTTAAACCAAGTAATTTCAATTTGTGTTTGCTTGTAAATGTGCCAATGAATCAAACTGTTTATTCTAATTATACAACTAAAGCAGTTTATACAGAAATATGCAAGTATAATATGTGAACACTTTTTAAAATCGGATGTAATTTAATTTAATGGGTAATTTCTCAGATTTTCTTACCGAAGTACATTTTTCTGCAAGCTACAATGCTCATCTTCATACACGGTGGTTAAAGTTGGTAAAGAGATGAAAATTCAAAATGGAGAGTTGCTACTCTGTCTTCATGTAAGTCGATTTATCGGAGATGATTTGTCCGCAATCGTCAGCTGTATGTGCCACGACGTTCTTTGGAGGTTTTCTGATTGAAGAGTTTTTTCCCTTCCCCCCTTTCATTGTTAAAATATTCGCCCACTAGTCCCCCCATACAAAAGAAACTTGGAAAGGAAAAAGAAGAAAATATTTCGCCTCCAAAACACGGAATATTTCCCAACAGAAGAAAGGATCTTCCGGGTTGGGTTGGGAAGTCTTTTATACTTTATAAAATGCTTTTCTGTATGCTTTAAATGATGCTTTTATCGCCTTTTAAAGCTTTTTATTTATCAAGAGTTTTTATTGTTGTTCTATACTTTTTCTTTCAATGGTCAGTAAGAAGTATGTGGGAAACATTGCAGACATTTTTCACTACAAATAATGCAGCAATAAATCCAAAACTTTTGAGATTCTATTGAGGAAAATATGTTTAAAGATAGCAGAGCATTTTACATTGCATGTTAAGAAACTAATTATGAAATGTGGGAAATCTTCATGTTACATTACTTCATGTTCATGTTACATAATTCTCAGGATGTTACATCTACATAAATATATATTTCTATTATGTTATCTTTATAAAGCATACTAATGGAATTACATATAGCAAAAGTAATATTCACTTTCATATGTCATTAAACAATAAAACTTGTTCAATTTCCAAACAATTTCGAAAAAAATACCAAAATAATATTTACACGTCCATTGTTCTCGATACGCAAACATTTCGCAGTAACACAAGGTTGCTGTCAAAGAATTTAGAAAGTTTTCGATTGCTGTTACTGCAATAAGGCCTTTGTGAATAAAGGCCCACCTTCAGAAAGCCTAAAAAACATACCAGGCTTAAAAAGGTTATATCAATATAAGAGACGATTTTACATTTTCTGATATGTTCCAGGTTTCTCTAGGCTATAATTCTTTATTTTCTATTGAAGGGTATCTAACTTTGGGAAATTGGTGCTTTTGATATATCAGTTATTCTAATAAAATCTACACTGTCTAGTTATTCTTCACTGTAATGTGTCAGTAAAGAGATAAGGTTTTGTCTGAGGTCAATGCTTGAGATTTAATTCCAGTTTCGAGACATTTATATATCGAGATGGGAACGAGATGCTTTCTAGAACGCTGGCTGGGTCTTTAATTCATAGAAAGATTCAGTACTAACATTCTCAGAATGTTATACACATATGCATAAATCCAAACGCCATATGATAAGTTAGGTGGCAGCGTATATATATATATATATACATATATAGTTATATATATTATTATTATTAGGCTTAAAGTGCTTAAAATTACACTAATGTTCTATTTAATTGCCCGAAACATGTAAGTGGGATTAACAGCTCAATACTTTAATAGGTTTCTAGACACATATGACAACCTCTGTGATGTGCGGCTTCATAATTCTTATGTACTGACTTGAAAATCTTGACTAGTCAATTTTGCGATTTAAGTGAACGTAATAACTTGAATTAAGCATCATAGCACATAAATGTTTTTCTCGTCCGATTCATTACTTGGAATATCAGTTCTGTATTTTTATTTGCATTAGTCTAAGCATTCGGATGAGTGGCCGTTGAAATAACTGAAAGCTGCTGTTTTGTTATCTCAGCATCCATGCAAAGTTTTACTCTGAAGTATATATTTTAACTTCATGTTTCGAAAGTTTTATATTACATGTCTTTTTATATATTTAATTTCAAATAACTTTGATTTGAACAAAATCACCAAAATAGCAACACAGTGATAATTTCTGTATGGGAAAAAAAGAAAAATTCTATATTCAGAGATTTATATCCAGAATTCGTTTCTTTAGACTTGATTATATTGCGAATATTTCAGTAATTCGCTCCTAATTATACGAAAATTCCACTTAAACATTGGTTGGCAATAATAATCATGTATCTTGTAATTTAGTTCTCCTAGTATTTTTTAAAATTAACTGAACTGAGAGTTTAATAATACCTAACGATCTCAAGTAAAGTAAATAGTCGCAAAGTTTAAACCTATTATATGCAAGATAATGGTGTAATTATGTGAGTGTTTACTGTTATCCTGTTCGATATTTGTATGACGGATTATAACGAAAATGATTTTACGTTCGTTTACTCATTCACAGGCATATCATGTAATGTATAATATTCATTCAGTGGTTTTAAGTATTGGAATCTAGCTTTAAATCCTTACATTTTCCTGTAATTTGATTACCGACTATTATTTTCATATGTGGAGGGTTTTCATTTTCTTTATTCTATATAGTTTTAAAGAAATAATATAAGATAAAATAATGAGGTACTCAATGTTTTCTATTTCAATATTTGATTTCAATGTCAGCATTACTGCTTACGGCCCGTCGTTTTGTATGATAAAAAGTAGGAATACTGAGACCTTAGTAAACATATTTTCCCCTTAAGACGAAAACAAGACTTTTTTCATAAAATATTGTTTATTATCTTCGAAGGTGCTTTATGTATTTCTTATTCAAGCATAATTTCAGCAACGCATAAGCAATGTAAATCCAGCAACATTTGTATTTGTATACTAGGAAAAAGTTTTCTTTACATAAAATTTTTAAAAATTTTATTATATTGTCTTCTGTTTAACAGTTTATTCTTGATCATGTTTCATATTCTCGCCGTAAGATATCTTGCATCAACTGAAATTTACTGCAGATTTGAAGCATTTGGAATAACACTGCCAGTTTGTTATTTCTGTCGAAAACGGCCTGTAAAGAAAAACTATAATAAAAATTAATAAACAGACGATTCTGTTTTCACTAGAAGGCGCGCGATGAAATGTTATGACTTTATTTATTTGTTATAATTTTTTGGCAACGAGAATAAAAAAAACAGTTAAACAGACGAGATGTAAGATGTTGGATGTAATTTCGATTTAGTGTGTTTCTCTATATCTTAAAGTTGAAATATTTGGAATTAAAAATATTTTTTTCTTTCTTGAGATGTAGATTTCATAGATCTTCGAAATTATCTTAGGCAAGCTCACCGGGCACGATTGTTAGAAGGAAGTAAGGTAAGTGAAATCTTTTTCCTTACTTTTAGAACTTTGAAATTGAAAACTAAGAAGTTAACGTTCTTAAAGTTTTTTAAATGGCATCCCAATGCCGAGACGTGAGCTTGATTAATTGATCTTGGAATGAATACACGTAATATTAATGAAATCGAAACTAGAAATAATTTGAAATAACTTGTGTTTATTTTATCATTGTGAAACATTGAAGCTTAACATGTAGAATATTTATTTGAATTAATTGACATTCATAAGATGAACTGTGTTGTATATACTTTAAAATATAGACATTTAGTGAATCTTTTCGTATTCTGAATTAATTTGAATTGATAACATTTTTAAAAATTTGTACATATACTTTAAAATATGGCCAAAGCATATGAGTTATGGCCAAATCGTATGAGTTATTAAAAAGAAAACGCAAATCGCTGAGAGCAGCGGTTACGAAGGCAGTTCATGATTTAGAAGCTGAATTATCAAATATAGATTTAAGTACTGGAAAGAAAGATGAGCTAATAGAATTTCTTTCCATTAAATTTGAACCTGTAGCTTTAGTTGATCAGCAACTTGAACCGCTTTTAAAGCTTGAGGTGTTTGATACAGAAATCGAAACTATACAAGAATATAGAGGAAAAGTATTGCTTTGGCAGTTTCGTGCGAAAACGCAAGTGGAAGATTTTGCGAAATCTCAAATCACAACAACCTTTGAGCCTCCAATAACTCATCGATTAGAACAAATTTCGAATTCTGATAACTTAGTATTAAAGTCCCTAAATGCCATATTGTCCGATTCTATGGAGATGACGGCTCAAAATGGCTTACCTTTTGGAATAGTTTCGAAACACCTGTGCATAATAATGAGTTCCTAAATAAAACAGATAAATTTAATTATCTAAAGGCTCATTTGGGGGTATCTGCTTTGAATACTGTGGAGGGTTTTTCCTATTTCAGCAGAAGTCTATGATGAAGCTGTACAATTATTAAAGGATAAATTTGCCAATCCTGAAATATTGAATCCAGCACACACGAACAAGATTCTAACTATGCAACCATTAAAAACCTCTAATGATATTAAATCTCTTAGGAAGTTTGTAGATAACTGTAATGTGCAATTAAGAAGTTTAGAATCATTAAACGAGTCTCCCAAACATTATGGCAGTATTTTATGCCACATGCTATTAAATGCTCCAACTGCGAATGAATTATTGACAGCTTTGACGCCAGTCGGAAGTAATACAGAGAAAAAGAAAACGACTTGTGTATTTCGTGATTCCATGACTCATACTTCTAACTTTTGTAATGTAGTGATGAATCTTACTTTGGTAGAGACAAAAAATATCTTATTGCGCAAAGGAGCCTGCTTTAACTGTTTACTAAAAGCAAAACATTTATCGCGGAACTGCACCATTAAGAAAACTAAATGTGAATTTTGTTATGGATTACATCACATTTTTTTTTGCTTTGAACAACAGAAAAAAGAAAGAATAAATAATAGGGATTCATAGTCTACTGATCTAACTAATCAAAGCAAAGGAGAGGATTTTTTGCAAACGTTAACTGTTTACATTAAAAATGAAAACTCAAGGCAACTAACTGGTGAGGGCGATTATAGACACTGAGAGCAGAAACGTTACATTTCAAAATATGTTGCAAAAACCATGGCTTTGATGAGTAGAGGAAAAGAAACGATAATTCATGGACTTTTCGGGAGTAAAAAAATGACCTCACTTCATGATAGATATATATTAAGTTATGCAGTTTTGATGAAAAATTTAAATTTGTTATGGAAGTCAATGGTCAGGAACATATTTGCTTAGTCATACCTAGAATTAATGATCACAACATCTTACAAGAATTAAAAAGAATGAATATTTTTGTAACGGATTCTTATATGAATAAGAAGATTTTCGAAAAAGACGTTAATGAAATTCATACCTTATTGGGCTCTGACACTATAGAAATATAATTAACTGGTAATGTAAAATAACTTTCTGATGGTCTCACCGCAGTAGAAACGCATTTAGGGTGGACAATTTTAGGAAACTATGAACATGAATCTGACTTTGAAGCAAAGCATTCGCTCTTGGTGCACTCTTTGCTTACGAATCTTGAAAAAATATCAGATTAGATTCGCTAGGCATAAAGATCCCAGTGAAAAGCGAACAAAATTAGAACTACAGGATCTTGCTTTGAAGCATTTTGAAAACACGGTGATTAGAAATAAAGAAGGCAAGTACATTGCTTGCATTCCTTGGATTAAGGACCATGAAAAACTTGGAGATAGTTTTGAACTGGCTAAAAAACGATTGAAGAACACTGTAAGATCTTTGAGAACTGCAGGAAAATTAAATGACTATGAACATGTATTCGATGAATGGAAAAAAGAGGGGATTATCGAAAAGGTCGTTTCGAATGAGTCTAACAAAACTGGGATATTTTATTACTTACCCCACCGACCAGTGTTTAAAGAAAATTCTACAACTATGCTGGCTTCACAGTGAAGTGTGTGGTCAAATTTTGAAAAAAAATTGAACATCAAAAATCAGATCTATCTGAAGCGCAGGTACTGGGGCTTGAATGGAATTTAGAAGAGGATTCCTTGTCTGTCACATACAGAGAAACAGAGACAAAAGGAGAATTCATTACAAAAAGGAAAATCCCTTCGTTAGCACATCGAATTTTTGACCCGATCGGAGTCACTTGTCCTGTTACTTTAATTCCCAAACTACTGTTGCAG
>KK117870.1:339822-377187 GCA_000611955.2 Stegodyphus mimosarum | reverse complement strand
TGTAAAAAGTCTTTCATGTACTCAATCTTGAGGTCCCAGTGTAGATTTTCATTCCTAATGTAGCAAGGGGCGTTTGTAAGAGTCCTTAGAAACTTATTTTGCAGGATTTGTAGCTTGCGGATATCACCGTTAGTTGCACTTGCCCAGGTCGGTGCAGCATACGTGATAATCGGCCTAACGATGGCTGTGTATAACCGTCTCTTGCGGTTGAGGCTGAGGCCTGAGTTTTTGGGGAGTAGCGGATAAAGTCGTTTAATTATACCGTAGGCTTTTCTACACACGTAGCTTATATGGTTTGTCCAAGTAAAACTTCGGTTGAAAATTACGCCGAGATATTTTGCCGTCGTTACGATGGGAACTGGTTTCCCAAACATAGTGATGTTACAGGTGAGTCGATCTCTGGTTTTGTATTTCCGGATCACTAGGACTTGAGATTTTTCGGGATTTATTTTTACCTTCCATCTTTTGCACCACTCCTCTATTTCAGGAATTGCTTGTTGTAGCTTTTCTAGTGCATGGTTGGGGCGTCTTGATTTGGCGATGATCGCTGTATCATCCGCGTAACAGGCTAAGATGGTGTTCATTTTATCTTTAAAATTAGGAAAATCGTTAGCGTAGATTGTATAAAGTAAAGGCGAGAGAATACTGCCTTGTGCTACGCCTGCTTGAATGGAATGAGGTACTGAAGTGTAGTCACCTTGTTTTACCGAAAAAGTCCTATTTTTGAGGTATGATATAAGCATGAGGATGATTTCACGGGGGATATTCATGTGCACGAGCTTGTAGATTAATCCCTTATGCCAGACGCGGTCGAAAGCTTTCGCCACGTCTAGCATAAGGATAGCCACACTGTTTTTGTTATGAATCGCCGCTCCGATGTATTCCGTAATCTTAATTAGTTGATGAGCTCACACTAAGAGGTTTCTACCTCTGGTTTAAATAGTACTTGGCTGTACTTCAAATTAGCATAAGCTGGAAACGCGCGCTTCTTCTGACGGGAAGTTGAAACAGAGAAGAGATAGAAAGATTTAAATTAAAATAAAACTTTGTTAGTTTAACTAAAACCTTACAAAGTATACGAAATAAAGTTGAAAAATACAAAAATTATGTACACTATTTACACGTTTGAAACACACTAAATAAAGTCTTTATCTTTGTAGAAAGTCTCTAAGATAAATGCTACCATCTGAAATTATGGGAAATAGTTCTAGGGCGTTTTACCGTATGCTCGATGGTGGGATCATAATTGATGAGATCTCGTAAGTGTTCATAGCTTGAATTTTCTACGTTCTTGAAGAAGTTGCGACTTGTGGTTAATATTTGGTCTGCTATCGGCCTAATATCCAGTTCTTTAAGAATGTGCTCGTTTCTGATGAACCATGAAGCATTTGTAATTTCTCTGAGTAGTTTATTTTGAAAGATTTGTAATTTTTTTCGCTGTGTTTTTCCAACCGTGGCCCAAATTGGAATGGCGTAGAGGAGTACTGGTCTAATAAGACAGATGTAGAATCTTTTTTTAATTTTGAGATTTAATTTAGCTTTTCTTCCGATAAGTGGGAATAACGCATTCTTTGCAGCATTTGCTTTCTGTAGCGCATAATTGGCCTTTTCTTTAAATAAGAGCTGCGTATCAAAATGCACACCTAACTACTTAACACTATTTGTAATTGGGAGCGCTTGATTATCTAATTGAATATCAATTTGCACTGGTGAGAATTTCTTATATCTTCTAAAGAGTACTATGTTGCTTTTAGTGGGATTAATTTTCATTTTCCATATTTTAAATAATGGGAGATGATGTTAACTGCTTCCTTTAGTTTATCTATGGCGAATTGGGGTTTCATCGACTTTGCCAAAATCTCAGTATCGTCTGCATACTGAAAAATTCTTGCTGTTAGTGGCGTAGGAATATCATTGATAAAAATGTTGAAAAAGTGAGGAGCTAATACGCTTCCCTGGGGTACACCACTGGTGATTCTTTTTCTGGTGGAAAGTGTGCTATTGATTTTTATCTGGAAGGTTCTATTTTTTAAGTAGCTCTGCATTAGTTTAATGAAGTTGGTGTGGAAATTTGCAAGGTGCAGCTTAAAGAGTAAACCCTCATGCCACACCTTGTCAAATGCTTTTTCAATGTCTAAAAAGCATCCAGCAACTGCAGTTTTCTTATTGAAAGCATCAGCGATGTATTCCGTAACATTTAGTAACTGGTGGAGTGTGCTATGCCCGGGTCGAAAGCCGTGTTGATCAGGTTTTATAATTCTATTATTTTCGAGATGTTAAAGTAATCTTTACTGTATAATACTCTCGTATACCTTGCCTAACCTTGGTAATAGGCTAATGGGCCGGTATGAGTCGACATTTCTTGGGTTTTTTCCTGGTTTCACGAACGTAATGATACGAACGTGTTTCCATTGCTGTGGGAAATAATTTAGTCGAAGGCTTGCATCGATAATGTTGGTGAGTAGTACGATGTAGTTCTTAGGCAAATTTTAAATAATTCTGTTGGATATTCCATCATAGCCTGGAGCTTTGCGTGGTTTGAGTTTTTTGATAATTTTTCCTATTTCCATGGGAGAGGTGGGAGTTGAGGTGTTCATAACCAGTGATATTTTTGAGTTGCTGTATAAAATTCTCAACTTCTTCTTCCGTGTCTCTGTCCGAGTAATTATTAGGAGTGAAAGTATTTTCTAGATGATTCGCTAGTGTCTCTGCTGTGTCTGCTTCTGAGTAAATTGGTCCGTTGGGGTGTCGAGAGGTCCAATATTTTGATAATTGTTGCTGCGGAGGGACTTTGCTATTCTCCAGACTGAATTAGGGTTGAATTCCATTGAATCTAAGAGGTTATCCCACTTCTCGCTTCTGTATTCCATGAGGAGATGTTTGATTTGTCGGTTTTTGAGACTTAATGTAGTTTTTGTTCTGGGATCTGCGGTACGTCTCCAAAGCTTTGCTGTGCGATTTTTGTGTATGATTTTATCCTTAATATGTCTTGGGAGAGGAAATTGCGCATTTTCAATAATACGGGTGGATTTAACCAGTGATAGGCTGATTTTGCTATTGATTTTTGTAATCTGTTCTTCGATGTTAGCGATATCGGCAAGAGCGGATGTGCCGGTAGTTTTTCCAAGTAATTCTTGAATCTACTCCAGTCTATTGTAGTTTGTAGGGGTTGTTCGTGCTCGAAGTCTTTGAAGATGAATTTTACTGGGAGGTGATCTGATGTGAGTTGATTTTTTACTTCAAGGAAGGGCGTCTGTAAAATATTACTGGTGATTAATATGTTGAGGACGTCTGCTGAGCCGTTATGATAGTAGCGCGTAGGATTCGTAGGGCCGTACACTTGAACATTATTTTGTATAGCAAAGTTATAAAGCGTGTTTCCATTGGCATTTGTGCGCCGAGAATTCCATGATGCGTGTTTGGAGTTAAAATCTCCGGCAATTATTGTTGGGTGGTTATGCGTCGTGAGATTTTGCAGATCTACTGTAGTAATACTATTTCTTGGGGGGTTGTATGCAGCGATGAAGATGTGAGGTTCATTTGTTCTTGAGTGAGCAATTATTGCAGTGTATTCTATTGCAGTGGGGCCTTGAACGTCATAATTAGCAATTTGCAGGTAATTTTTAACTAATATCATCGTTCCTCCACCTCTGTTGTTAGTGGGATCTGTTCTGTAAGTTTTACATCCGTGTAACTTGAATTTGTCACCAGAACGCAAGTGCATTTCCTTTATGAGAAATACGTCTATATCATGCTGAGTGAGAAAATCGAAAATTTCAGTGTTCTTATTTTTTACTCCACTTGTATTAAAAAAATGCGATATTTAGTCTGCTGGGTGCAGTAGTGTGGTAATGTTTGCTCCTTAAGTGTGGCTTAAAATTCATAGTCGAAGTTAGATATTATATCGAAAGCCTCTAGGGCGATTTCAAATTTTTCGAATATTGTTTAGGCTTTTTTAAATTTGTTAACGATGGTTTTCGCTGTTTTTAGAGCATCTTTGAGCCACTGCATAAAGCTGGGTTTCTCGTTGGTGGAGCCATTGGTGGGCTGGGCATTTTCTGTTGGCCGCGGTTTTCCATTAGCTGTCGCTTGCGCATATGCATTGGCATTTTTTGGGGCCTCCTGTTTCGGGAGGGGGGGGGAATTATCTTCATTATTTTCTGGTACTTAGTTTTCTTCAAGATTTTTGGGATTTTCCTGTCGTTTTCGGGCAGCTATTTTTTGTTGAATGTTGGGAGGGTACTTTTCACAGCCCCTATATGAGCTAATATGCTGGCCCCCACATAGACAGCACTTGCCTGGAGTATTCTTATCTTTTTTACACAAATGCGTGCTATGATTTTGCCCGCATTTGAGGCATCTGGGTCTATGCTTACAATATTGAGTGCTGTGGCCGTATCTTTGGTAATTATGGCACTGTTTCGGCCCTGGCGTAGGTTTGAAAGTGTCGATTTTGACTGCGGCATCTAAAATATGAGTAATTTGGAATATTTCTTTACCCTTGGTACTGCGTTCTATTTCGGCAAGAAATAGCGAAAGTTTGATAACTTCATTTCCTCTTCTACGGTTGATCTGCTTTACAGCAAAGACTGGGATTCCTAGATCTCGTAATTCTTCTTTAATGTCATCCGGCTTCATAAAATCAGGTAATTTTTTTATTACGATCCGCATGGGGCCGTCTTTGGGTAGTGGGAAGGTGTGGTAAGGCATCTGTTTGTCATTGAGGAAGCGTGTGATATTTCTATAGTCATCAGTGTTGGAAACTTTAATGAGGGCATCCCCACCTTTAAATATGGCTTCGAATTTTTCTGTGGAAATTTTCTTAGTCTTCTCTTAACGTTTTCCAATTAGTTATGTCCGAAATAATTATGGGTGGTATTCGGTTGGCGTATTTTTTAGGTTTCACAAATTGATCTTTTTGAGAGCTTATGGTGTTTTCGTTGTCGGTATCCATATCATCGCTGTCTGAGAGAGCAGCAAATTTGTTTTTGAGAGAGGTGTTTGATTCGTTACTATCGATGCTGTAATGTCTCTTGTGGACCTTTTTTGGTTTTTTCTATTCACTTTTATTATTATTTGGCTGTGATGAAGTGTCAGTGGTTTTTTCTGCTTCTAAAGTGACAATTTGTCTATCGCTTGCGGTGTGGGGTTAGCATTTGGGTTAGCTTGGATGCTTTTCATCTTGGCTAATTTTGCATTCGTATAATCTATAAAGGTGAATAATTCAGCTTTAGTATCCTCTGTGACTTGTATAACTCCATTGACTATGCTATTGCGGTGCATGTTAAGTATCATAATTGCAATCTCTACCTGGTCTGTGGTGCCATGCTCAACTGATTCACGAAAATAATTTTTATGCCGAAACCAATCGGTAATGGCGGGTGCGATGTTCGTAGTGTTCATCCTATCCCTAACAAATGGTATTTTGTTCAGACGAGATGTCCAACACGAAAAACATTTGAAAACGATACTCACAAATTATCAGGAAGAGTCGAGTCTGCTCGTCGATCCAGCTCAAATCTCAGCGCTGAAGCAAATCCGGAACTCAATTCTTCTCGAACAACTATATCAGCTAGTCAGTCGCGCTAAACCGATGGCCACGTCCGACGCCGGTAGCCCGAGGTCATGAAGTCCTCCACGAAGGCATCCATCCCTTTAGGCAGATAGCCCTCGTGTGTTTTGGTTTCGTGTGTTTCGCCAAAAATTGTTAGGTTAGGTTATTCAATTTTTGGCGAAAAATCGCTTAGTTTAGCGTCTTTTCTTTAATAAAGAAAAAATGGTCGACGGGTTTTTACGTAAGTACCGCTTTATAAATATTTCATTTTCTATGTATAATATTGTAGTTTTACAAAATAAATTCTCAAATTAAATTTATATATTCTTGTTTCATACTAAAATAGTTGTTCTTCAATTTTTTCCTTACAGTGACTGGACTAAAAGTTTGGTTTTGCGTTTTATCTATAGGCATTGTTTGCACCTTTTATACCACCATAGTAAGTTTAACTTTTTATTATAATGTTCAAACATGTGTCATGATTTCGAATTGTTATTAACATTTTACACTTTGCACTTAAAAGGGCCAACTATTAAAATTTTGGGGGGTAGAATAATTATTGTTTGTATTCATTAATACTTTGCAAATGTGCAGTGCTTTTTAAAGTACTTAATTCTTAAAATGATGCATATGTTATCATATATATTAATCATTCTTTTTCTTATCAAGCTTATTTCGGTGATGAAAGTTAAAGTAATTACTGGTTTTGCTTAATTGACTAAGTAGTGACTTATGAGGAAAATTTCTTCAAGTCGATTGGATATTGCATGCTTTAGTATGGTTGATTGTTATCTGTTCGTAAACTAATAGTTATTTAACTTCTATTTAACTAACGTTATAAATTAACTTCTTATCGCAGTTCATATTTAATCTACTAATATTCTTAAATTTCAGATGTAACGAAATAACAGAATTATTAACTAATACGGAAATTTAAAAGAAAAATTTTCATAGGAAGGAATTTTGATTTCACTAATAAAGTAATTTATGCCTTTATACATTGTCATCTTTTTTAATCAAGAATGATAAGTAGCGATGGAAAAATTATCAGATATCTTCAGATTTGTAAAATACTTCTAAGAATGTTCATCTGTTTTATTTTCAAAAGGTATAAGCAGTTGCAAGGAAAACTCTAATGTGTTTAACAAATGGATGATTGCAGTTTAACTCGGAATCCTCATTTCAAATTGCTTTTAATCTTTATTTTTAATGCTTTCATTTTGTTTGCTTGTTAGCCTTTTATACTCAAGAGTGAAGAAAGAGCTCTCAAATATCTTCAAGTATTGCGAAATATTTTAAAGAATGTAGCATTGTTCTAGTTTCAAATAGCGTAACATGTTACAGAGAAAATCCAACATGTTTAGTAAACTAATATTTGCAATTTAATTCAGTACCTTCATTTTTAATTTTGCTTAGGGGTTAATGAATGAAGTATGCATCTTCCCCGAATTATTAAACTGAAGTTCCTCTGCAAGTCATGAAAAGAGAGTTCCTTGTTTATGAATTTTCTTGCTATAGCAGTAACTTTGTTTAAAGCCGGCATGCTTGATCTCAGAATCATTCACGAAAACGAAAAATTTCCTCATGCACTACTTATCTTAATTAGAATGGTATCTGGAGGAGACTTGTTCCTTGAAGCATGAAACAGGCGATCACTTTACACGAATATCATGCTTCGCGCAGTATAATAATAATATGTTTCTCTAATTTAAAATAATATCTGGTTAATAAGCAGAATGCATTTTAAACTTCATGAAGAGTGAAATACTTTATTGGTTTAAAAGTTCCCAAATGGACACAGTAATTTTTGTTTCATTTAATGAGAGACATGACGCAAACTGAAGATGATAGGGTCCTAAAAATCAGAAATTTTATTTAGAGAAGAAACGACGTCTGAGAATTTGTCAATGAAAGAATGAGAATTGTGAAATATTTAACAACTTAACGAATAATAGTAATCACTTGTTTACATTAACGTACACTCACGTTTGTGAAAATTGCAACACCAAGAAGGAATCGTCATAATTGAATGCAATTTAATACACAGTTGAGTGGTAGTGGTACAAATAAATGATTAAATGTTCAAAGCAAACAAACAAGAACAAGAGATCAGAATCAGTATTTTGTGTGGCCACCACGCGCCGCAATAAGTGCTGCTACACGACGTGGCATGGAGTCAAACAAAGTTTGAATGTCTGACTGAGGAAGAGCATTCCATATCGTTTGTACGCGTACCCAAAGTTCGTCTGCAGACGCAACAGGACGAGGATCACGAGCAAGACGCCGACCAATGACATCCCACACATGTTCAATTGGCGACATATCCGGGGAACACGCAGGCCAAGGAAGAAGCTGTACCTGCTGCGCTGCAAAGAAGGATTTAACAATCCGAGCAGTATGAGGGCGGGCATTGTCCTGTTGAAATACAGCGCCTGGCAAGCTTTGAAGGAAGGGAACAGCTTCGGGCTGTAGAACTTCACGGATATACCGGTTGCTGTTCAGATTGCCCACAATTCGTAGCAATTGAGATCGTCTATGATATGCTATGGCGCCCCAGACCATAACTCCGGGTGTTCGTCCACTGTGGCGTTCGATAATGCACTCCGGAAGGTGGCGTTCACCGGCATAGCGTCTGACACGAATGCGGCCATCATGGTACCACAAATTAAAGCGGGATTCGTCAGAAAACACGACATGCTGCCAATCAGCACGCCAGTCTCTATGCTGATTGGCCCATTGTAGCCGCAGGCGGCGATGGTCGTGCGTTAGGGGGATCCTGTATAAAGGAGTCCGTGCGCGCAGTCCACACTGCAGCAGACGTCTACGAATTGATGAAGCACACAATGAAACACCTGTAGCTATTGACCACAGTGCTGCCAATTGTCTAGAGGAAGCTGTACGGTCCGTCCGCGCCATGCGGACCAGGTGTCTATCATCGCGAGCTGACGTCACATTTCGGGGTCCACTCCCGGATTTCCGAGTTGTCCGACACTCGTCCGTCCACTGCTTCCAAACGCGCATCACTGTGCTGCTGTTACGCTGCACACGAGAGGCTACTGCACGATACGACAATCCAGCTTCACGAAGGCCGATGATTCTCCCTCGTTCAAACTCTGTAAGTTGTTCAAATCTGGCTCTCTTTCGTCGACGAGGCATAAGTACAGATTGAGTTAACGTTTACCACTAGCAGATAACCACCGATAACCATACACGCCTCGCTACAGCCGTCTATTTATTCGGATCCATCAGCCGTTCAGAGGGCGCTGCTCAGCATACGCATGCGCTACGGATTTGCAATTCTAATCATTTGCATATCATGCGCTACTTTGCATTTCCTGAAAATTTCAGCTCACTCGCGTAAGTCCTTCATGGTGTTGCAATTTTCACAAACGTGAGTGTAGATATGATGATATATTTATTATTTAACTAATGTAATTATAAATTCGAAGAAAAGACTGATATTGATTGCATTATCTCGATACCGGCTTACTTAAGTTTCCCTTAAACTATTTTAAAATTATCGCTCTTCTTCAGATCGACTAATAAGAACTCTATAAAGAAGAATTCTTAATTCTTTAAGCTGAAATAAAATTTTACAATTAATATTTTAAGACAACAGAAAATATTAGGTGTTATGTTCTGAAGTGTTTTAAATGAGAGAAAATATTACCGTTTCTAGAATCAATGGGTGAAAACATTTTGAAACTAAAACTGCTTTGAATATCTATGGCATTTAAGTGAATTCTTTTTTTTATTATTTATTACGTGCTCCGCCCTTAGGCACCACACGGAAAGGGAGGGATGCCCTGTGGAGTTCCTTTTAAGGGAAACTGGTTCGTATCCACATTACACATAGAGAAAACCACGAAAACGCCCATGCAGCCAGCCCGCACCCCGGGACTCGAATCCCGGACCAAACTATCAGTATCCAGTGTCTTTTACCGCTTGGCCGCTAATGGGTCCATTTAAATGAATTTTAGGGCAAAATTTTCTCTCAAAATTTCTCTTTCTTCTTAATAAATAATTACAAACATTCAGACGCTATGATATAGTTTTTGGTTAGTCTTTTGTAGTAGAACTGACTAACTTTCACTCCGTAAAAAATCAGTCTTGCTACGTTGATAAGTATTGAGTTTGCTAATGTCAATCTAATCAAAACAAATTTCTTTCCTTTAGTAGCACCTTTTTTAATATTTTCTCATTGGAATAAAATACTAATTTTATTTTCAATGAAAGTAACAGTGATATGTGACGATTGCCATTTATCACTGCTAAAAGAGTTCTGAAGATCTGCAGTAAAAATCTTAAGAATCACCAACATCTTAATAAAAAATTTCAATACTTTCATAAAAGTTGACTACCATCGAACTGGGGAAGTTTGTAGAGATCCCGACAAAATTGCACCAATCATTCATGTTGAATTCTAAGCCGCACTTCTGTCTGCAACTCTTAAAATGTAGACTTACTCTTAAATGTAACTCTTAAATGTAGTTAATTTATGTTAACTACATGTTTATTTAAGAGTTGCAGTTTTGAACTGCAACTCTTAAATGTAGTTAATTTATGTATATCTTTGTTTTATAAACAAAGATATACATAAATTAACTGTTATTGTATTTTTTCCAAAATACAAGGAAAAAATACAATAACAGTTAATTTATGTATATCTTTGTTTATAAAACAAAAGGTTGCTGTCTTGTCGAGTATCAGTCGAGGTTAAACTAAACGGAAGAGCAGATACTATGAATGCTTTGTGACGTTACGTATATCCATAATCGGCGCTAGACCACGCTGCTTGGCAACATTTTCGCGCTCTCAGGATAATGTGCAAGTGCCGAAAGTTCTAAAGAAACTGAACAATGAAGCATACATCAAACACTTATTTAAATATAATTAACACTTTGCTTTCTTTTTCCCATTCCGCAATTATAAACCATTCTATTGTTATTCTGTTGATTAGACGTAAAAAGTAGCCATCATATAGTTTAGCGACAATGACGGATTAAAAGTCAAATAAGTACTTAGGGACTTTCATTTAAAATGCTTAAAGCATTTTTGTTATGTCCCTCAGAATCATTCCAAACATCAGAGACGGAAAATAAATTACATTTATTCGTATGAACTGTAATTTAGTAGTTACGATTAAATCATACATCGGAGATCAAAGGAGATTCAAATATAACTTTGAACTAAGAAGTCTTTGTTTGCATCTATAACACTTTAATGGCCCTTTCAGGTAATTGATTATATTGTTAATGAAGTAAAATGATATAAATCAAATTTACCCAGTCTTAGTTTCATCACTGGGAAGAGAAGAAACTCAAAACAGTTTAACTTGAATGTGTGAAGTATATTTAAGTTATGTATAGCATGTCTGGGTACTTTCTTATTGCTTCCGTAGAGTTTGTGGCCGCGATATTTTTGCCACTACTTTGAACTCTTTGCACTCGAGAGGTGACTCTCAATCACTACACGGTTTGACGCAAGAATTCTAGCGATAACTATTTATTTAGGTTTGGTTTAAGCAATATCGCTTCATGAGTGTATTCAACAATTATATGCATTTAAAACAACTGCCAGTCTTTAATTTTAAATACTTTTCTAGATTTATTGTTATATACGCGTCTTTGACGTTAGTTCCAACTCAACAGTCGTGGCAATAGGAATATTATTTCAAAGTTACGGAGCCCAGTAAGCATAGAATATGATTAAGGAATCAGTTCAAGTGAATATGACTTTGATTTTTCGTTGATGAAGAACGAAATTACGTCTATGTATATAAAGGGGACGAAAGCAGTGATGAAGATAGTCATGAAGTAAAAAGGCGAAAAATGGTAAAGCGAATGGTGAAGTGAATATGATAGCGACAGTGATTCCGCAAAAAAGACTAAAATCTCAGAATGGATAACGCGCATACAATCAGAAGAAATACCGCAAAGAATATCGTTTGTATCCGGCAAATGAGCCACAGGATCCCAAGTATCTTCAGACATAAAGGAACCATTAAATTTCTTTATATTGTGTCTGAAATCATTTTAAGGTAGTAAGAAATTCATCAAATATGCCAAAAATCGTCTTGAGTTGCTGATTTGTCTGAGCGAAAAAAACGGTTATTATAGCATCAAAGCATTTTGTCTTCTCAAGTACTTCGAGCAATCTGTAAACCTATGCGCTAAATCTTCAAATCAGAGCTCTTTTCGTGAAGGGAGTTTGGAATCCCGCAAGCGAGCTAGCTGCATGGGCGTTTTCGTGGATTTCCCTATGTGTAACGTGTATACGAGCTAAGTTTCCCTTAGAAAGTCCTCCACGAAGGCTTCCCTTCCCTTAGGCAGATAGCCCTCGAAGCTTTCCTGTAAGTAAATAAACCAAACCTTGTCGTGAAAGGCGGGTCTTATATGCTTGTGGTTAGGACTGTCGGCCGCTTGGCGACGGTTTGAAATATACGTTGGCGTTCTAAAAAGTTTCTCCTGTAACTATATTCTTGCAACTTTCTCATAATTTACTGAAATTGATATAAACTGTTATCTAGAGTGAAGAAACGTAACTAGCATAAGCCTGTATTGCCCATTTTATACAATTATTTGACTTGTTGAAAAACTATCTTACCTTTCCAAAACAAAGAATTTTTAAAACACTTCTCTCTCCTTACTGTTACTCTTACCAGCGGCCGAGCGGTAAAGTCGCTGAACAGTGGTAGTTCGGTCCGGGGTTCGAACCTTGCCGAACGGGCTGACTTCATGGGCGCTTTCGTGGTTTCCTTCATGCGTAACGTGCATACGAACCAGTTTCTCTTAGAGTGTCCTCCATGAAGGCATCCTTTTCCTCAGGCAGATAGTCATCGAGTGCTTTGCCATTTATTAAATAAACAAACCACACAAAATCAAACCTCTCCGTACTGTTGTAAATTACGCAATTTTACATATGTACATGAATAAGTTAACGCCCTCCCTTGGTAGTGAAGTTACATTTACGTGAACTCTGTTTCGTTTTAGGGAGGAATGAAAGCCGTTGTTTTAACAGACTTATTCCAAGTATTTGTCATTTTTGGAGCAATGCTTGTTGTTGTCATTAAGGGATCCATAGATTTAGGAGGTATGAGTTACATATGGAATTTGAATAGAGAAGGGCAAAGGATCGAGTTTTTCAAGTAAGTAATATATTTCATCTTATAGTTTAATTTAAGAAATAATGAATGTATCGATTCTATTTCGAATATATGAAGTTACAAAAATAAGCGACGCTTTTGTCATCATCTTATTTAGACTACATTTCTAAACATAAGCTTTATATTATCTCTTAAGTCAATTGTTTCAATAAAAATAAATGAACAAAATAGAACGACATATTTTTATGACAATACTTACTTTGAAAACAAGAACGCTGTTGGAATAGACAAGAATAACATATGTTTAATTTAACAATGGCCTATAGGCAATGTTGGCGCATATATCTTTCTGTTGAAAATTGTTTGGCGACTGCTGTCTTATAATCCGTAAATCAAATTTCCGATAAAGCATTTAGAAGAAATTCTATTAAAATGTTTAATTGATATGATATCTATAATTATTGTATGATAAACTAGTAATAGGTATTTTTGTATCAAACTTATGAGTAAGGGTTTGTATTGATTTTTAACTGAGCGGTATAAGTAATACCCATGGAAATTAATCGAAAATGTAGAAAATGCAATAACCGCAAGAATAACTGAAAATAAGCTTCTTTGCACGCATTTTTTAATCACAATATTGTAAACATTATAATTAGTTTAAATAAATAATCTCATTTGTTTAAAAACGTTTATAATAAAATGTATTCTAATGCTCCTGATTTTGCTTCGCAGCTTTGATTTCGACCCTACTGTTCGGCATACTGTTTGGAGTTTAACCATTGGTGGGTTTTTCACTTGGTTATCTATTTATGGAGTCAGTCAGCCAATGGTCCAGAGATACTTGACAATATCCAATATAAAAGGAGCAAGAATGTAAGTAAATTTGTTGGCAAGGAGGTAAATACGCCCCTCTATATGCCTTTAAATTAGCTGTATTTGTACATTTTTCTGATAAACAAAAATAATTATCTTAAATTAAGATATCGTAGTTCTTATAACATAATTATGCTTTAGTAGCTGTTTATTGTAGCTTTATGAATTTAGAAGAGTAATACGTGTAATAATTAATTAGTCAAGCTTTTAAGCGAAACTTTTAAATGCTTGTAATTTAATTTTTCTTGCTTTTAACGAAGCAAAGTCAACAATGATGTTATTACTTAATACGGGTTCTATAGAAAATAAGAGCCGTGTTTGAAAGATTTCTTTTTCTAACCTATGTAAGATTTTGCCTATGTTTTTATTAGATTAGGTTTGTTAAAGCTTATTTCACCTTAATAATAATACATAACAATTTTAAAACCGTTAATAACGCAATTTTTGAATTCAAATACTCTTGAACTATTCTGTATTTTTGAATCATAAAAAAAGTCTTATTTATTTTAGTAACCAAAATTATTGCAACAACGTAGATTTTAAAATTAGATATTTCCTATGAAGTTTTTGGAGCATTTGCGTATGTAAGTGTAAAATCATAAACTGTTTTTCTTTTCAAATATATTAGTCAGTTATTCTTAAATTTTAACCAGTTACAATTTAAAAACTGAAAGCTAACTCGCTTAATGTTTCAAATCTGCATTTAAGTTGCAATATTAAAATAAATATCATTTCTTTCAATTCTACGACAAAAAAAGTACTTTTTGAAAAATTTGTTTTATCAAAGGATTGTCAGTTTTATTCACCATTTTTTAAAATTATTTTCAAATCCTGTAGATGTATTCATCTTAAAGCTAAATTTTCCTATAGGTCAAGAATATTGTCTCTTATTTTCTGTAAAGAAAACAGTAATTATTCTATTATATTTGAAGCTGTGAGCACCAACATACATTGTATTGTTCTATTAAATTAGCCCTAACTATAGAACTTTTCTATTATAAATAGGGTATCTATCTATATATGTATCAAACATTTAGTTCTTAGGAATTTTTTTTCTTTCTTTTGCTATTGTTGTTCTCTGTTTAATATTCTACTCAGAAAAATCATATCCATTTATTTAATATTATCGCAATTTATGGTCTTTATCTATGAGCATATGATAGATTTTTTTACCAGTAATTAGATTAGAAGCAACTGGAAATCTAACACATATCGCAGAAGAATACAGAACTGAAATTCGAAACAGTGTATGTTCAGTCTTGTTTTAAATTGGCCTTAATTTGAGAGATAAGCTCTGTATATTAGTGTTCTACAAATTTCAACATTTTTAAAAAAGTCCTGTAAACTCAACCAACAGTCTGTGTATCAGAATGCGATTTACTCGCAAATGTTTATTGCAGAGGCATTTTTCTTCAGGCGTAAGAATAAATTTTAATTCAAATTTTCATAGACTGATTGTGCTGCTAGTATCATATTATAAAAATAGAATGACAAAAATTAAGCTCACACAGCACTTTTTTATTGAACGTATTACAGTACTGTTAATAATGCAGCAGCTCACGATGAGCTCATCTTCTACATAACTTTTGCGTTAATAACGGTACAGTGCCGTCTATCGCTGAAACCCGGAACTAGAAATTTTTTTTTCCTTTTTTTTCAAGCTGGTAATTATTTTGATTGAAATCTTGCTGAAAATTAAAATTTTTGTAGACTGAATGCTGATAAAAAAAAATTAATTACTGATACCTTTCCCATGATTAAATTTCTAACATGCATGAGATTAAAAGACCAATAATTTCCCCCTCGTCCGTATGAATGTATAAATGCATTAGGTGGAAAGTAAATGTGAGTGATAAAATCAGAAAAAAAACCTGAATTTCGAAATTTCGCTTTCAGTCAAAGGTGGATTCTAATTTATCTATTCGAAACCTTGAAATTTGTCGAAAACGCTGTTTGAACTGTATTCATTTACATCCTAAAATTTCAGTGAATTTAGTATTCGTCAACTTGCCTCAGTTGCTGAAAATAATAAAAAAGTGGCATTTGAATAATTATTTACAAGGACAGATTCTAGGAGTGACTGAAAATGACAAGTCACTACTGATAAAGGAGATGAAGTGATGGACGACAGTGAAGGCAAGCTTTGTATTTTCTCAAAGAATGGGGAAAAATTGTAAAATTGATTACTTTTATCAAAACACATATTATTTATATAATCTTCGGAATATTATAAAGATAACTATAACATGTTAAATTAAAATTCAGATGAATAAACTTACGAAAATAAATAGCGAATTTGAGTGAAAGTTAAATACAGTCTGCGTCTATTTTGTCTGCGAGGACGTTAAGGCAGCTGCTAGAGAAGCAAGAAACGAATCACAGCTCAAATAATTAGTATTCATATAACGGATACTGGTTTGACTTATTTTGGAATGTCTTATACTCACGAAGGATAATAAATAAATGAATGAAAAAAATTTTTTACTCGAACTTTATGAAAGAGATGTAGTGTACAAGGTTGTACGAGACAAGTTTTAACTTAACCATCTGAAAGGAAGATAATGGCTGATTGTCGACCTTTCAACATTAGAGTCACAGTTCAGTGCCATATTCGTGACTGCATGCCTTAGGAAGCGGATTAACATAAAATTTGAAACTTATAAAAAGACATACGAGAGTTGGTACTGTTTTGTTATCGGGACTGGATTCGGATATCGACAAAAGTTGACGATCTGGCGAAGAATTCGAAACAAAAATAATCGCCAAAATATTTACAATACGGTTTAGTTGAAGGAAAAATCCAAGGGAAAAAATAACAGAACAATTAAGAAATTAAGAAATTTTTAATACAAATTAAGCAACTTACCAAAGAAATTTAAAAAATCTTTTAGAGGATTCAGTAAATTAAGATTGATGCGGAGGCATGAAACTGCGGATATCGTTTAAAATATCTGAAAAGATTTGCGTTTTAGGACACTGCTGCCGTCACATTAACTCAAATAAGAATCTAATTGGTTACGTTCAGTGTCGCGTTGAAGTCTGTTTCGCACTGTCTCATGACTTTTCAAAAGTTTGAGTATGATAACTAGTATAGAGATCGATAAAATTATACTTCTGGTTAATGCAGAAATGTTCAAATCTGGATCTTCACATCTCCATTCCAGTGCTTCTTTCGAATTGAAGCAGAGCTTCATTCTATGCTTTTTCATGCACTTTCTTCCAGACTGAACGTTTCCTCGTTCCTGAAGAAATTGTATAGGAGATGTTTCATCATTAGGTAATTCCCAAATTTTCAAATCCGTGGTAAATACAAACATAAGAAAAAAAAAAGTGAACTTTATATCTTTAGAGCTTGTATTCTCGTTGTCAATTCTGAAATGCATTCTTTTACCTTTTTAAATTTTAAACATCGTAGCAATTTTGAAAGTAAACATTGGCGACTTCATATGAATCAATCTCTTGGTGAGTTTAGCAGAGCATTTGGCCACGACTCCGGTCCCGATAACAGAACAGTACCCAAGATTCTTATTTTATTTATTTTCCATTTTACAGCTTGAGTAGACTTAGAATTTTTTTTCAAATGCGTAACAGTTTAACGGATTCATAGACTTATTCTAGCTGAAAATTTCAGATTCTTACATATTAACGCAAATACCTTGGTGCAATTTGGCGATATTTTATAGATGAAAAAGAATGATGACGTAAGTCATCGTTCATTTCAATTTCAAACATTTATCTACTTCTAATAGATTTTACATTCCAGACAGGTATTTATAACAAAAATCAATGGGTAAATCTAGTCACAAACTGGTTTTTATTTCTTTTGTTCTGGAGGAAATTTGGAGGCGATCATTTTAACAGCAATTCAACACATTTTTTTTATTTAGCGATTTTGTGGCAAAATACTTTATTTCTGCAGAAATTTTACTACAGTTTTCTTACACTGCTGGCAAATTCCACGAGCGCAAAATTTAAAATTTAGTTTAAGACCAAAAAATATCACCATTTATTTATAATAATTGATGGAACTTCGAATAGAATAAAAAGAAGCAGGCGAAAATGGGCACGGGGCTTGACTGAAAAAAAAATATGAGTATGGTTGGTTGAAGAACTGATATGCACATGGTTTCCAGACTGACACATTTTGAAAACTTGGCGATTTGTATTAAGGTTGTTGCTCTAATACATAAGTAACAAATTTCATTGAAAAGAAGGTGTTTTCATAGATAGCATAATTTTTATTTAACGCAAAATGTGTAGTATTTTTAAACTTTTGTACCAAATAAAACGCATTTTAAATTTAATTATTAAACCTCGTGTGTATATATATATACATATATCAAGAATAGCTTGAATGAAACGCATTGAAATCTCCTTTTAGATGAAAGAAATTTTGCAGAGAAAATGAAATGTTTTCCTCGTCGTCGGTGTGTACCACAAAGTGATACATTAACAATTATAAAGTGGCGCCTACGGGCTTGAGCTTGGTTAAATAGACACATATCTTAGCAAAGCAGAAACAGTTTGTTTGACGTAGATTTAGTCAAGATCTTAGTCGATTTGATATCAACTCCAACTACCTCAGTGTTCCGCGATTAACCTGTGAAAACAGGTTGTTTTCCGGCTGTCATCACGTTCGTGCTTCTAGGAGCGATGCATGGATGGTAATGCCGAATGAAGTCCAGTAGGGCAGGATAGCAAGTGTCAAGGGGCGTGACCATTGTCACATGTGAAGGCAGATGCGTCCAGCTGGTTGAGGTAATCAGATATAGATAACTAAGAACTGATGAAAATGCAGAAAAATTCTTCATAATACACTCTTAGACAAAAAAAAACGACGCACCACGACGCACCGAGAAGATATGAAGCAAATTGGACACAAATTGATATGCATACAGGTTTCGACGGAAAATGCGAAATTTTACATTTTAGCTGCCAATGAATGAATGAACGGTTGTCGCTACAGCGCAACTGGCAGGATATTTAAGAGGAGAAATTACGATTCCAGGTCATAAATTCTTCACGAATTTCATTCTGTGTACTCTGGTAGACAGTAACTATGCATTGCATACAGGTGCGCGAACGATATGCGCAGATGTCAGAATTTCAGAGAGGTCGTGTTGTTGGCCTTAAACAAGCTGGTTGGTCTTATCGGAGAATAGCTCGACATTTGAGAAGGAGCGATGCCACTATTAGACGATGTTGGCAGGAATGGTGAACCATGGCCTCACACAGCGTCAAGAAGGAAGCGGTAGGTCTAGAGAAACGACAGAACGTAAAGACCAAGCAATCGTCAGAGCGGCACTCAGAGCCCCAGATGCATCATTATCATCGATTGTACGTGCAACGAGTGCTACAGTGACCGCAAGGGCCATTCATAGACGGCTCACAGAAAGGGGGCTGAGGTCACGGCGCCCCTTGCGCCGACTACCATTGACCTCTGTACTACGACAAGCTCGTTTGCAGTGGTGTCGGGCTCATTCGCACTGGAATGTCATTGACTGGAGTAGAATAATCTTCAGTGATGAGTTCCGCTTTGAACTGAGCCCCGATGACCAGCGAAGGCAAGTCTGGAGACGCCCCGGACAATGGTGTGTTACCAACCTGACTGGCTTCCAGCAGACAGACCGACAGCCAGGACTGATTGTCTGGGGTGCCATTTCATTTCATAGTAGGACCCCTTTGGTTGTCATCCGTCGCAACCTTACAGCACAGCGGTACGTCGACGAAGTTATAAGGCCCTTTGTGTTGCCCTTCATGTCACGCCACCCTGAGCTTACATTTCAGCAAGATAATGCCCGCCCCCACACTGCACATGTTTCCGCTGCTTGCCTTAGTGTTTGCCGAACATTACCTTGGCCAGCAAGGTCGCCGGGTCTCTCTCCTATTGAGCACGTTTGAAGCATTATGAGCAGGCCCTCCAACCAGCTCGGGATGTTGACGATCTAACGCGCCAGTTGCACAGAATTTGGCACGACATCCCTCAGGAGGACATCCGCAACCTCTATCAATCGATGCCAAGCCGAATAACTGCTTGCATAAGGGCCAGAGGTGGACAAACGTGTTACTGACTTTTTCACTTTGTAAAGCTTTATCACTTCAGTAAATCATCCAGTTTTTCTCAAACTGTAATCATTTGTTTTTCTGTACAGGTACATCACTTCTACCGATTTTCGTCCCATTCGGATAATTCCTTCTTGGTGCGTCGTTTTTTTTGCTTAAGAGTGTATTTAACAATCAGAATTAAATATAAGGGCATGATACAGTCAATCAGAGTTATGTACAAAAACAGAAGTCCTAATACACAATGCAAGTTCAGGAAAAATCCACAAAGGCTCAAGTCCAAGATCACGTGTGTCACGTGATAGTCACCCTCCCAGGTGCTGTCTCTGATGCCTGCTGCTTAATTTTCATCTACAAATACAAATTCAAATATTTACTAGTCGATGGAAGATATTTACAAAATTTACAGTTCAGGTGGGAAAGTCCTGATTATCACTTAGCATAAGTGCTGCGTAAGGTCTTAGATGACGGTCGTCGTTAAGTATCTCGTAGTGGAAGAGATTAAAGTAGCTAAGGTTTTCACAAGTTTTGGCCGCTTTGAAGAAGTTTCCATTCACCTTTTGGAGGTATTCTTCGATAGTCTCTAACTTGAGGTCCTTGTGCAAGTCCTTGTTTCGTACGAAATGATGCGCATTCGTGATAATTCGTAGGAAGCGATTTTGCACAATCTGTAGTTTCTTTAAGTCGTTTTTGCTTGCAGAAGCCCAAGCTAGGGAAGAATACGTCATTATTGGGCGAATGGTTGCAAGATAGATAGTTCTTTTCTTGCGTAAGTCCGCTTTGGAGTATTTACCAATAATGGGATAAAGGGCTTTCATAACTTTAATAACTTTTTCTCTGACATGAGCAATGTGAGTATTCCAAGTCCGTTTATTGTTTAAGATAACTCCCAGGTATTTGGCATGTGTTACCATGGGGACTGGTTCTTGAAATAAATACACAGAGATTTTAAGAGGACCGTCTCTCTTCTTTTTCCTGATGAGTAGAAGCTGAGATTTCTGTGCATTTATTCTTATCTTCCAATGTTGCCACCAAGCCTCTATCGAGGGGATGACATCTTGTAGCTTCTTAATTGCATGGTTTATGTTAGCAGACATAACAGCGAGCGCAGTAACGTCTGCGTAACATGCCAGCATAGAACTATGATCTAGATGAACTCTAGGAAAGTCCGCCATGTAGAATAGATAGAGTATTGGACCGATTACACTGCCTTGGGAAACACCACTGGCTATAAAATGCATTGAGGAGAGATCTGAGCCGACCGAAACACAAAAGGTCCTGTTTCTAATAACCCAGAAAAGTAGCAGGATCATTTTTCGTTCAATGTTGAAATCAATGAGGTTTGCTATTAGACCCTCATGCCAGACGCGGTCGAAAGCCTTCGCCACGTCTAGCATGAGTATCGCAACATTTAATTTGCTGTATAAAGCAGCTCTTGCGAATTCTGTAAGTCGTAAAAGTTGTTTTGTTGTAGAGAGATTTGCGCGGAAGCCAAATTGTTCCGGAGGTAGATGATAATAGTGCGGTTTCAGTCTGAATAATATTATCCTTTCAAGGATTTTTCCAAGGCCCGGTAAGAGGCTGATCGGCCTGTAGTCGTCAGGTTTGGTATGATCTTTGCCCGCTTTAGGTAACATAATCACCTTGGCAGTTTTCCACGCCGTCGGAAAATAGCAGATAGTCAGGGAAGCATTTATAATGCTTGTGAAGTTGCAGATAATATTAATGGGGAGATTTTTGATGGCAGAGTTTTTACCCTATCAAATCCAGACGATTTTTTCAGTCTTAATTTCTTAATATCGCAGATTTCAGCAGGCGTGGGTAATTTAATATGCTTATTCGCTGTAGGCGAGTTGAGCCAATCCTTGACCGAGGAGGGTCCGAATTTCAAAATCAGAGTCCTAGGGCCAATCATTAGGCGCGAACTGGATTTGAAGGTGGGATGCAAAGACGTCTGCCTTATCCTGATTGGTTACTACAATTTTGTCTTGGTAGAGGAGGAGTCGATTTCTAGAGAAGGTGATCTTCATGTTTTTAATCAAAGTCCAAAAGGAACCTTCTTTTGAATCTAGATTTAATAATCTATAATCCCAGAGGTCAGATTTGTATTAATTTATCGCTTTCTGAATTACTTCTGAATTAAGTCTGTTGATATCCTTCTTTAAAGAAGGGTCCCACGTAAGATGAAAACATTTTCTGAGTCTGTTTCGCTGTCTCATAAGATTTCGAATCCTAGGAGGGAGTCTAAAAAGTTTATTTCTGAATGGTATCGTATCACTAACTTCGGAAATTGCACCCGTGATTGTTTCAGTAAGTGAATTAATGGCACAGTCAACTCCATGCACAAAGTTCATATTCTGTAGGTGCAATGGCGAGTTTTTCATTAAGTTTTCGAAAAGCTTTCAGTTCGTGATACGTTTGGTTTTTCGTTGCAATATCCTTGAGACACCTAGAGTAGCTATCACAGGTAGGTGATCTGAGGAGAGTTCATGTAGTACTGCCATTGACATGGGAATCGTTGTCGTTGTAAGTGCTATATCCAACAGATCAGAAAATCCGATTCGGTCGATGCGTACACTCCGGCGGTGCATGAATTTCGACCGGATTCTGAATAATATGATAGTGCAATAATTTTCCGGGTGCAGCTTGAGTATAGGACCCCATTGGCGATTTTCAGCTTGGCGCACTTTTCGGACGGTATTTTTCTGGTAACCGAGCGAATTCTGGTATACTCCATTTCGGCAACCCTGTCTGTATTTTTACTAAATCTTGCAAGGAGCAAAATACTGATGTATTCAACAAATTTCTAGAAATTGTAAGGGACATAAACTGGGCAGAGTATAGGATTTCTTTGTAAATTTACCATGATTTTGTAAACTTTACTAAATTTCTAGCATTTCTTTACTTTATTTTTAATGTAAACATGTATTCTGAACTTCTGTTTTCAGTTTTACAACTTAAAACTTGCATTTTCAGTATTACTGCTTGAAATATGGTTCCATGTACTTGTGTATTTTCAAACTTTTCTTTCTTTTTAATTTAAACATGCATTCTTAACTCCTATTTTCATGCTTTTAATTTAAACATGTATTCTGAACTCCTATTTTCAGTTTTACAGCTTAAAATTTGTATTTTTCGTATGACTGCTAAAAATATGCCTCCACTTATTTATTTATTTTCAGTTTTACTATTTAAATATATATTCTAAATTTGTGTTTAAAATTTTTTTTGTTAAAATGTGCATTCTAACTTCTATTTTCAATTTTAACTGCTTTTCTAAGGCTAAACTTGTATTTTCAATATTACTATTTAAAATATCCCCCCCACTTACTTATGTACCTTCAAATTCGCTGTTTAAACATAGTGTATTCTAATTTTTTTTTCTGGTTAAAACGTGCTTTCTAACTTCTGTTTTCAATTTTAACTGCTTTTCCATGGCTTGGCGACATTTTTCGGTCGCCAAGCCAAAAAATTGCCAATGGGGTCCTATACTGAAGCTGTTCCAATTTTCCATTTAAATTACTTCTGCAACAGTTCCAATCCATATGCTTCGCGTTAAAATCGCCAGCAGCAATAGTGGAAATATCCTCAGGAAGTATAGAGTTTAGAAAGGTATCACACAATTTGTTAGCAGGAGGGTTATACACAGCACAGAAACGGAAGTCGTTGTAGGTAGGGAGGGTAACACTAACGGTGACTTGTTCGTAGGAAAAATCTCTGGATTCACATATGAGACAAGACTGATACTTCTTTTTCACAAAGATGAATACCCCGCCGCCACCATGCGAAAGACGATCACAGCGGTATGTTGCATAATTAGCTAATTTCATGCTATGACATGGTTTAGCATGAGTTTCTGAAATTAAGGATATGTCAATATCTTACTCGTTAAGAAAATGGTGGAGTTCCTGTAGTTTGGGCGGAAGCCCGCAGGCATTCCAGATCAGTAAACGTATTGACAGGCATTTTCGTGTTAAATTATCCCTTAACAAGCTTTTTATTAGCAGAATTTTGAGTTGACGAAGGTAAGTCCTTATTTTGTTGCATCAGCATAGAAACACTTACTTCTTTTAGTACAGAAATTAGTGTGCGAATTTCAGCAGTTAGGTGTTTGGTTTCAGATACAGATTCGGGGGCTAGTCCCAAATTGAGAGCTTGAGCATAAGATTTGTTCCTTACAAGTCTGTCTGCGAACTTTGGAAGTGGGGGAGTTGCTCTTGACTTGGGAAAGCGTTCGCAACTCCTAAAGTTGGCAGTATGTCCCACTTGCTGGCAGTTGGCGCATTTAGGAGTGCTGTTCTTGTCTTTATCACATTGAAAGGACTGGTGCCCTTGTCCGCATCTGACACAACGAGGCTCGTGGTTACAGTGGGATTGAGTGTGGTGGAACCCTTGACACCGATAACACTGCAAGGGTCCGGAGCCTCCATGATACCTTTCTACTTTGATTTTCATGCCAAGAACAAATTTGATGTTGTGAAAGTCTTTATTCCTTTCTTGGCGGGTGAACGTGACAAGAAAGAGTGGCATTTTGATAATTTCACCATCCCTACGTCGCGTGAGTTGATTGACGCGTACGACTTCGAATCCTTGGTTTTGCAGGTCAATTTTAATTTCATCCGGTTCCATACAAGCCGGGAGATTGCGGATGATTCCTTTAAGGTGTTTATTTTCCGGCAAGGCGAAGCTATGGTAAAAGATGTTTTCATCTGTTAAGACTTTGGTGAGTTGACGGAACACACTTGGTAATTTAACTTGAATTTTGACACCATCTCTGATGTTTTCTCCATCGTAGTCTTGCATGGAGAATCCTTTATTATTTAGAAGCTCACGAAGCTGGAGCCAGTTGAATCTAGAATCTTTTATCATGATAAGCGGTATTTTTTGTCCGGAAACAAACGGAGTCGTCTGATTGTTCGGCGGTGGTTGGACCTGGTCAGCGCTGGTGTCCATCTCTTGCTCAGGAGCAGGATCGGCGATCAGCAAATCAGGAGTCTTTTTGGTGGGCTTGACAGCTACCGGCTTCTTGATTGGTTTTCTGCGCCGGCGGGTGAAGTCTGTTTTGGGGTCGCCGTCGGAGTCGGAACTCTCATCGAGGGCCTTATATTTTGTTGCAACATCTTCAGAATTAGCGGGACTTTCGGCTTTTCTGGCGTTTGGCTTAATTGCAGGTAGCGGTGGGAAGTCGTTGTTGATTTCTTTAGTCTCTGGCACCGACTCTGTAGCAGCAGCACGCAGAGCGCGTCTTTCTTGAAATTCGATGTTTGCTGAGGCCTGAAATCGTCTGAAGAATGCCAAGTCTCTAGATTTCTCATCAGTGAGAAATCCTCTTTCCTCCTGTATTAATTCAAGGTTCTTAATTTCAGAGCCAATGAAATTTACAAGTCGATCCATATTCAAAAACTAATCTAGCACTTTCGGCCTTTTTACGGGTCTCCGAACACAGGGTTCAAAATCCAACCTACATGGGTGCTAGAATAGCGCAGTGCAAATTTAACAAGCAACAGCAAAGTAGCAGGAAAGTGGTACAGTCACCTAAATAATATAATAATCATATTTAATTCGATATCAGTAAAGCGACCCTACTATTTATAGCCTATAGCTTTACTACCGTAGAGTATAAATACGACCGTTGCGCCTGCTGCTTTCCGGTGTGTATACATATATATATTATTAATTAAGTTATAAGTTATTTCTTTTTTCATACTATTCGTAATCTACTTAAGTTATTCGATGAGGGGTAGGGCCTTTGGCCCAGGCACCCTGGTGCTAGCACCGCGTGATATCTCGAGCTGCTTTCCGGTCTTGCAGATTACTTCGCTTCTGATGAAGCGGAGCCTGTGCCTGTTTGCCCTCGAAATCAATTGAGATCTTGGCTAAATCTGCGCCAAACATAAGGTTGCTGTTTTGCTAATTTTATGTTTCACTTTGGCGTATTTCTCTTCTGCTTTGTTACGCGTGTCTGTCTAGTTTGATTTATGGGCTCTTTAATTTTAATCAGTTTTAATGAAAATAATTGTTCTACACTTTCACAATTAGTTTGATCGAATGAAAAATGAATTATAACTGCTAGTAAATCACTGTATATTTGATTAGAATTTTATTTCAATACTTGTTAATTTTTTTTGCAAATTATTATAAATATCTTATCATATCTATCGGCACAAAATCTTCATTCGCCCCCGAGGTGCCTTCCAACGTACGAATTATGATAAATTTATGTTTACTACCACTAAAATCCATTAGGGATCTAAAGTTACTAAACATTGGCTATTCGACCCAGGCTCAAACGCCAGCGAACAGGCTGTTGCTTAGGGCTTTTTGTTATTTTTCTCGTGCAACATGAATAAAAGGAAATTTCCTTAGAATGTTGTCCTAAAAGGCGTCACTTCCGTTAGGCAGGTAGTCTCGCGTGTTTCATTAATTAAACCAACCATTGCTGCTAATCTTTTATTTCAAGCCCTTTATTTTTAAATTGTAATATTAATTTGCTTTGTTTTCCAGGTACTTAATTTCGTTTGGTTTATTTCATTATGGCAAAGCTCACGAGGGCTATCTGCTTAGGGAAGGAAATGACTTCATAAAAGATTTCTAAAGGAAATTGCCTCGTATCTACGTCACACATGAGGAAAAACCCCGAAAATGCTCATGCAGCCGACCCGTTCGCTGAAATTCGAACCCTGGACGGAATTAGCAGAATTCGCGACTTTACAGCTCCGCTGTTGTTGAATCCACCAGTTACTTAAAGTATTTTGCAGTCCACTACATTGACTGTGAAAGTTGGCAGAGATCCCGCCAAGCTTGGTCCAATCATTCCGGCAGAATTGTGAAGGAACGAATGGCTCCTCATTTAATTAGATAATCACATATTACTCTTTACTTAGTTATATACGAGTAGTCGACAGACACAATTTACCGATACAGCATATAATAAGAACTTTTAATTATCTTGACAAAAAATTTCATTAGAATTTGCGTCAGTCATTCCGGCGGGTAAAAATGTCTAATGCCATTTGAAATAAACTACAAAATAGTCATCTTTGTGAATTCGGAAGCTCAACAGCGGCCGAACGGTGAAGTCGCTGAACACTGGTAGTTCGACGTGTTTTTCAGTTTCATGCCAACGAACTGGCTTCATGGGCGTCTGCATGTGTAATGTGGATACGAGCCTTTTTTCCTTAGAAAGTCGTCCACGAAGGCAATTTATCCTCTTAGGCGGATAGCCTTCAGATGTTTTGGCGTAATAAAATAAACCAAACCTTTATGAACTCTGCGCTACAAAAAATTTGCTGTAATAGAAATCTAAATTCTTTTTTCTTTAGTACACAATTTTGCCGAATGCTCAGAGCGTTAAAGCCCCTGAACGCTGGTAGCTCGGTCCAGGGTTCGAATCTCAGCGAACGGACTGGCTGCTTGTTCACGGCTTTTTCCATGTGTAATGCGTATATAAAAAAACGAGCCGGTTTTCCTTAGAAAGTCCTGCGTGAAGGCATTCCTCACTTTAGGAAGATATCCTTCGTGTACTTTGCCGTAGTCAACCAAACCAAACCAAACCAAGAATTGCTTTGTCCATGTATAGTGTATGCATTTTCTTCAGCGAAAATTTTGTATACTGCAATATAGCAAGTGAATGATGATATCGAATGGAACTATTTATTGATATATAACATAGTTTGTTTCGTCTATAATTGTTGTTAATTTAAAAATTTCTCTTAAGCCGTATTGGACATAAGGGACACTGTCTATGACGACAACCAAAGGCTCTAGATAATTTTGTCCAACTTTGGAGGTAGTTAAGGAAGACTTATCAATAGAAGAGGGTAATTAATGATTGGATAATAGGTTTACCGAATTTATGACCCTTGGAATCTGTTGAAGAAAACTGCTGGAATAGAAATGCAGTATATCGATTTATATAATATAGCCAGAAAAAGCGTTTTTAAGTAGTGGTTTATTATATGCTTAATTTCTTCAACCAGTGTAAAGGAATAATAGTTTAAAATATGGAAATAGGTTTTCGGTAGAAGGAACATTGTAAAAGTCTTTCATTATAAACTTGCCCAGCAATTAAAAAGAAAATAAATCGTAAGTCACATAATTAAATATTACTACTTGATTCAATCACTTCTTTTTAAAACAGTTCAAAATTCATAAATAAGTTAACCATCTTATTTTTACTTAAATTGCAACCTAATTTTTTCATTTACTCAGCGGAATTTAGAGCTCATAAAAATTACATACACCTGACAAACACAATTTCATCAAATATACTCCCTCTTCGTTCAAATATTTTTTCATGTAGTTTGCCTGCTTTATTTTCTTTCTTGACAAATTAATTTTTTTCTAAAACGATTTGCACTTCATAAAGAAAATCAGTCGTCCGGTTCTTTCCTTAATTACAACCTTTGTTTTAACATGTTTTACGGAACTTAGAGCTTCATTTAAGTAAACAGCCAAGATTTCTTCTCCTTCTTCGAACAGAAGCTGAAAAACCACAATTAATATTAATACTTTTCTTGAACCAATTTATAGAGACTATTATCATTTGTGACTTCGCCGAGATTTCAGCCACGGATTTTCCACTTGCTTGATGTGCTAACCACTTACACCTCAAGAATACGCACGGGCGAATGCGATACTCCCTTCTTAATTCTCATTTACATTATTCCATGTATATTTCGGTATTTGGCAAAATCAGTGAAAGAAATTTTCTTAATTAGTTCATTTACATCTTTTATTTAATTTACGTGAGGCATCATTATACGTTTGATGCTATTTTAGATGACTTCACAGATTCAAGATTCAAACATTGCGAAGTATTGGTCCTATTAACAGGAAAAACAATAAGTCAGTATTCATTAACGATATCTTCGTGTTGCATGAGGGCTTGTACAGAATTAATAGAATGATTTTATTTTTTCACTTTTGAATTAAATTCTTGGGTTGGTTTTCTGAAAATGTTTCCCCGACCCGGGATTATCTGCTTGCCTTCCATTCCAATTTGAACTAAGACGTTTTGACATTCCTAAAACAGCTGGGTCGTAATAAATTATTTATAATTTATGATGATTCTTTTTCACCGAAAGCATTGACACATAGCATAATATCGTTACCCTTTGGTTAATTTTTATTACCGTGCGAGTTAAATCGTTGAATGTTAGTGATTCAGCTGATAATATTAGATAACATAACTTTTCTTTTTCTATTTTTATTAGAAATTTTTAATCATATAAAATTCTTCTTTCTTAAAAGTGTTTTAGATTTGAGTTTTATTGCACCAAGACTTTTCTGCCAACATTCTTTGAACAGACCAACGCCAACAACCCCTTGATTAACGTTTGATCACAATTTTATGTTTAATTATTTAACATTTTTTGTTTTGAAAGCATCTAAATATGAGGCAAATCACGTAAAATGTACGAAATTATCTTACATACACAACTATTGAGCTGAAACTTTCGAAACAAAGATTAATTGCTATAATCTCAAAAGAAGAAATGAACTGTCTTCTCTCTACTTGAATATTGATTAGCTATTATACTTTGATTGCTGCACAAATAGGAAATGGAAAATGAATACAAATAGATCAGGAATGTAATTAATAATTTGAAAGTACATTGTGACGTAAATGCGGTAAATTATCGTCAGCAAAAGTTCGTCTTTCCATAAAAACTACATGATCTGTTTGCAGATATATTTTTTAATTTTTATGCTACTTGGAATAAGATTGACTTTGAAATTAAGACATTTGTTTTTTTAACGAATAAATGCTTTTGGTGATCTCGGTGTAGTTACAGAATGGTCTTTTTGTATTAATATCGATGTTTATTTTATCACCTCAGAAATACTGGTCATCTTCGGAAGGTACGAAGTTTCATTGCATATATTTTTACTGTCGAAGTCTTCATTGTAGGGCGCTCTGAAGTATTTGGTAAAATAATAAATGTCCGTTTTTAAAAAAATTATAAGCATTTAATATAATTAATGCACATATATTAATTTCCTTTACCGCTAAACGTTCCTTGCAGCAGGAGAATGTTGTACAGATTTTATTTTTAAATTTCTCCAGGTGTAATGTTAATATGATTTAGTTTATCTCTAAAACTTTTCCACGAAGCCTTAGTAGTTACATGGGTATAGACCAGGGGTTCTCAACTAGGGAAGAATTTCCCCCTGAGAAGAATTCAATATTCAATAGTTTCAGGGGAGAATGAGGTCAGTCTTTTATTTAGCTGTTAAATATCTAGTTTTAGTTTATGAATATAAAAAACTACCTTTACTCAAGGTTTTGTATTTATCAACATTTTCAAACTTTTTGTTGCTTAATTTGCAAAAGACATTAAAAAGTCAACTAAATCTACTAGATAAATATGTAATTATTTTTCGAGTTTTTGGAATGGAGGGGGAATAAACGTTTAGCAAAGGTGAAAGGAGTGCATGGGGCAAAAAAGGTTGAGAAACCCTAGTATAGACTCTTTCATTGTACCTCATATGTTGTCATGTAAGCTGCCTTAATCATAACTATGAGCTAATCTGTACCGACATACTGCCCTTACTGAGATTGAATCATCGGCTGACGTACACATTTAAATACTGTTTTAATTAAACAGTGCAATGTAGGTAATTTCATTAGGTTTTAAAACTGAAGTACTTGGAAAAGATGAAACGTGCCACAAACTGCCACAAGTAAGTGCCGCATATTACTGTAAAATGTGTTATGACGAAAGGATACGGAAACTTAAAATCTCACGAACGTAAGCAGTGCTGTACAATTATGTATTTAGATTATTTCTTAAGTTTCAATACCGTCGTAATATTCTTTTCTGAGAATTACTTTTCTTTGTTCTTTGATTTACTTCAAACATCATCTAAATGTCAGTTTCCATGTCAAATTCAGTAATACTACCGCTAAAATATTCCGTAGTTTTAGTAATGAAATATAGATTCACGTTTCAGCACGCAAAATGCATTTTTACTCTAACAAATAACCTGGTTAGAATAAATGTTTTACACAGTCTTTGTTTAAACATTCTAAGACCTGTTATCCAAACTCTACAGTAAGGAGAGAAACGTGTTCAAGTTCCTTACATTCTAGGTTACCTCTGTTGTGAATCAACGCCTTATTAATAATAAAACCTACTAACCCAGCTTTAATACCAGCGGCAGACAAGCGGTTGCTCGGCGTACAGTAAGCAAAAAGTAGGTAAATGTACAATGTTTAATTTTCTAAGAATACTATGCTGGACTTACTTGGTCTATACAAACACTGAAATCTGTTTCAGTTCGATGGTAAGTATGAAAGCGGAAACTTTCACAATTTGTTGTGATCTTTTTCGAAGGAAAAAAAAACTGTTGATGCATAAAAACTAATATATTTTACGAAAGGAAAACTATCGATTTTGGGAAATATTACATGGATTAATTTATACCAAGATACTTTCAATAATTACTAAAAAAAATGCGAACTTCCTTTTTTAATAAATTTCAGTGTTGAAATAAATTTCTACATAAGTAAAACCTCAGCAATAATTTTGAATTTATTTTGTTTAATTTTTCTTTTATTTCAAATGTGAGGGTTTAGAACAATGATTCTAAGTTTCTCAAATATAATAAAGAAATGTTTTCTTGCTGGTAATAATTTTGTAATTAATTGGTGATTATTTTATTAAAAGGGGAATGTAGAAGCAACTCTAGGCGAGATGCTCGTAGCAATGCTTAGAAAAAAATAACATTCTAAGGATAACAAGCCTCTTCACCTCCGACATTTAATCCAAAGAATTTATAAATGCAGTTTTATTGTAAAAATATGCAGTTCTTCAGATCAGAGCTACAGTGTTTTACTCGAGTGATTGATGAAAACGCTAACGGATTCTCATATGTCTATCTCCTACATTTTTTGTATTCCAATATTTCGTCAAAGAATGGCCTGAAATTGTATTGATGTATGGAAAAAAACAGTGTTCTATGTGTTGGATCCTATAAACTTCAAAGTATCCTCATGTTTTGTCTGTAATCAGAAAATATCTTTAGATATGACTAAATGTGACACAAATTACTTTTTAAATGCAACTGATCATAATTTATTTTTTACGTGCTAATAATTTGTACAAAAATATTACTTTGGGTATAAATTTTTAATATCTTGATAGAAGGGACTACTGGGCCGCTCCGGAAAGAGAAAGGCGAAATAACAACTTTTCCGTCATCAGGATTCAATATTTCAACTCTTAGCTCGATATGTTTGCCACTTAGGAGAGCACACACGGGGAAATGCGATAATTCCTTACATAGTTGTTTAAAGCATCTGAACTTTTATAGCATCTTTGCAAACTGGGAATACTCTAACAGACAGCATTTCAACATATTTCAGTACGATTTGTTCCATCCGTTAATTACAGCTTCTCGTAAATATTTCAAGTCCAAAGGATTAAATTGCAGGTTGTCCGGTTAAATTCCTTTCATAAAAACTCAGTAGCATTTAAGACCGGATGCTGTGAAAGACACCGCATTATTTTGAGTTCAAGATTTTGTTTGAAATTCGAAGTTTATTTCGAGTTTTCACAGTATTATTTCGACATAATGGAGAAATATATTTTGAGGTGGTTTTCTACGGGGGAAGGGAAGAATTCAGATTTATGTGGCTCTTGTTTGCAGTCGGAAAGTATCCTACTTTTTCAATGTGTTATTTCTTTTGAGATAATTGCCACCTGCATTGCATTCAAAACTTTCTTAAAAAAACATGAAATCATCTTCAAGCTCAACAGTGAGGATAGAAAAATTCCAAAGAGATGTTTTCGGCTTTGTTTGTTCTATTTTTCTTTTGGACTTTAGAACTCCCTTTCCGTTATCAAGAGTTCTAAAAGTGATATTTCGGCAGCTACATAGCCTTCCAGTACATACTCTTAAAAGACTTTCGAAACTTAGACTCTTAAAAGACTCTTAGAAAAGACTTTCCTGTATCTGGAGTATAACTTTGAGTACTGTAGTGTTGTAGCTGGTAGCATCTTTGGCTGGAAATCGGAAGATCCAGAGTTTGAATCATGATGAAGGCATAGCTGATTTTACATTTTCCTGGTTCAAAAAATCCTTAAACGGCCCTACAATGGCATCAAACTAAAAAATATGATGAACAATAATTCGTCAGCACTTTGAATAGGCTGACTGGAACTTGTCCCCCTCTTTAAGTTCCCCAACAGTTCTTTAAGTAGGAGAGTACACACGGAAGTTTCGCCCTTCCCACTGCATATTATTTCTATATTACCAGTTACATGGTTTGCACGTCCAACTAGCATTCAGAAATTTCTGGTGAGAGCATAGCTGATTTTTCATGTTGCATTGTTTTATGAAACCTTCAGTTCGTCTACAGTGGGACATGCTAGGTTTCCGTAGAGTTACTGTTGTGGCTTTTATATAAATAACGAATTTTTTATGGGCTATCTGAAACAAATGGTGCTAATAGAAAAACCTTTCAAAAAAGTGAATACTAAAAACAAAACTACAATTTGAAAGTGCTTTGTAACTGACGCCTTAACTTGAGATTTAACCAAGATCACATGCATACTTTTATCTCTGTTTTTCTTAATACTTTACTACCTATCCGTTTCGTAAAATGTCATAAATAGGCAGAATGTTTGCAGTTTTTGTTTTAGACAAGCACATATACTTCATTAAAAAAGTAATTTAACTTTTTATTAGCAGGAAAGATTAAAAAAAAACATTAAGTCAAAAATGCAAAAATTCCTCAATTTAAAAAATGCAGAAGAATCCAAAAAAATATTTGAGGTAGTGCATACAGTTTCTTAACAACAGTGCACATATTGCATAGTTTAATTTATGGTTTCGAATATTTCAAGCTTGTGATGTATGGAATTCCTTCAGTAAATCCCGTGCTGAAGTAGAGGGAAAAGGCTTGATTTTTATATCAGTGTGAAAGAGTGGCTCTTAAAATTCCAGTCTTTGAAAAAATTCAGCTCAAAGAATTCTTCCTCCCCCCTCACTAACATAAAAAATTAATAATGTGTCACTATTAGTCATATTGTGAAGAAACGTTTGTTTTAAAATTAAATTCATAAATGATCTAATTCTGCCACTGATTTTTAGTTCAGAAGGGGCTTTGCCTCTGAAGGACTATTGTTTTCGTTTTTCGATTTTGCGTCGAATCACTCTGAATGTCCGTTTCACTTTTCAAATTGCTGCCACCAAATATTATCGCCCTGTATTATATTTGAAGAAATTAAATAATTAAGAATATGCATAAATGTATGTATGTTTCTCGCATTGTGATAAAACAACGGTACCTAGAGCCATCAAATTTTGAATGACGTAATTCTACTGCGAATATGGGCATCTGAAAGCCCAACTTTGGAATTTGTTTTATTATCGATTTCATATTTTGTATATTTTCCAAAACTTTGACGAATTTTTTATTAACAAACTCAAGGCTTTCAAAGCAAGCAATGGCAACGTTGTACAGAAAAAAAATTATTTTTATCTCCAGCGCGTGAGACTGTGTATCGGAAATTCTAAAGATATGCTCAATTTAAAATTATTTTGCGATATTGCTCGTGAACTGATTTTTATGGTTTAAGTGCGAATAACATGATATATAATAAAGATAACACACGAAATTTTAAAAAAAGGCCCTTTTGAAGTAATTTAAAATCTGAAACCTTTAAGATTTTCTTTTCTTTTTTATTAACTGTTTTCTTTCTTGCTTTGCTATAAGCATTATTAAATTATTAAAAATAAACCAAACTTTAGGCTTTCTGTACAAAGTTTTTAGAAGAACATATTACGTACGTATTGGCAGTTCTTAGATAACAGTTTCAATCTTCTTTTTCAAAGCTTTGCGTTGAAAGAGAACGGTTTCTAAATGGTTCTAATAAACAAACCAGCTTTCTCATTTTCATTTAATATTGATGATACATCTGTAATTTTTTATCACAACCTGAAGAATTTATAAAACTAACTCTAAAAATTTATAAAAAGAAAAGATGAAACGTGACAAACTTCATATTTGGAAATAAGTAATTCTTTATTTTACCAATTTGGTAATTTAATTTAACTAGTTAAAAATTTAGCCAAAGGAAACTCGGAGCCTTAGAATACCTCCAAATACTAATCATCTTTACGAATACGGTGTCAAAAATATTTACAGCGAATTTAAGGACTTAATTTATGAACATAAATGCAGAAATTAGTTAGTAATATGTATTTATATAATATTCAGTTTGACCATGTAACATTTACATTACATCACATTATATTTTATAATTTTGTTATTCTAGAGCTATATGGTTAAACCTACCAGGCCTAGGAACAATTGTTACAGTCACTACACTTGCTGGTTTATTAATATATGCTAAGTACCACGACTGCGATCCAATTAAAACAAAGCAAGTCAGTGCTCCCGATCAAGTAAGTATTTCATTTTAGAAATAAAATTTAAGAACAATCACTTTGTTTAGTAACTTCTTATGTAATTATTAAACTTTTCGAAATAAGTAAGCATTTGGAAGGAAAAATAAAAATAGAGATTTTATTCAGGTAAGTTAAGATTCAGTGGCATGAAACCGTTTGGCTATATATTTGAAGGACAGAATCGCAGAAAAATCAGGCATAATTTTACACTTGAACTCTGCGTTGGCATGTATTGAAAAAATCCTAAAAGTCCTCTTTCCTGGCGACAAAAAATCAGATAATTAATTTTTTTAAGAAATGATCTGGTTATATCTAGCGAGCTTCATAAGATAAGGCATATTCTTTGGGATATAAACAACTGACTGAAAGGCTTGTGAAACTAGTCTCACTTGAAAAAAAACGTACATTTGATTGCGTTTTTATGTATTATTTACATGCATTTGGGAATTAAATTTTGCAATACTTTTTCTTTCCTTCAGAAATATACTTTTTTTTTAATTTTATTGAACACGAAAAAGGAATAATATTCTCAGACAGAATACCTGTCATCTTATCAAAGTGTCGTTAATGCTTAGGGTAATAATCCATTGCTTGTAGAACTCTTTTTTACTAATCATACTTGCTTTAAATGAGAAAACTAATATACACCTTATTTCCGCCTCCTTTTTCTAATAATTTTATCACTTGAAAACCGGGAGGTAAAAAATACAATATAATGTTTCTGAAGAGGCGGCTTTTAATAACAATAGTAAAAAGCATACGTAAAGATACACTAATATTATTATATTATGTATTTCAAACGACTTGTCAATTTCAGTAATATTCTTTTTAATTACACAAAATATTTTTTTATTTGTGCATATATTTTACATTGTTACCATAAATCAGAAGTTTCGAAATCATATGCTGAAAAAGGGCCCCACAGCGGTAAAATCCTTGAACATTGGTAGTTCGGTCCCGGGTTTGAATCCCGGTGATAACGTTTGAAATAATTAATCGTTTTACACATGGGCACTAAATGGAACGCGAAAATAAAGGTCTTGGAACAAACGCCCGTGAATTTCGTATGATGCCCAATTCTGTTACATTTGAGCTGCCTATGGAAATCGTTTGAGATGCAATCTGAGTTCCATAGGACGTTTGAAGCATAAATTTCTATACCGGAAGATTATTTTATTGAATTATGTTTTCCTTGGTAAAAAGATCGAAGCATGCTTAGAATGTACTTATCTGTGTAAAATTCCTCCATGAAATCTGAGCCAGTCCGAATAATTGTACTATATGCGACATAAATAAAACTCATTTTTTTCCCTTCCTACTTTTTGACGATTATTTTTCTTTTAGTTCAAAATAGTTACAATTGTCTTATGCTAAAAATGTCATGTTTATACTCATGACTTGTTTCACAGGAGATAAAATTGTGTACTTGACTTTCGACTGCTTTCGTTTTAAAGTTTTTCTCTCAATACATCTGTAAATTACAGCATGTCTTGTACACACATTTTGCGCTTCTATATCTTTGTTCTACTCCTCTCTTTCATCTGATAATTACTTAATTCAATTTATTTTTGCCAATTGCAAAGCAAGGATGCAATTTATCTAGCTATCTGAGTAACTGTTTTTAATTATTCGTAAATATAAATAATGTTTTGATTTCATGATATAATGCAAAGTTATTTTATGCTATAGCTACTGTGCTGTTTTAAAGGCCCTAATAATTTCATTTCTGTCGTCCCATTTGAGACATAATTTTTTCTGCTTGTTACTTTCAAGTAAAAAAGTAATTTTTACTTATATTAAAATTGTAATTTCTCCCTCCTTTCTGCATGCCTTCGTAGTGTAACTGGAAAAACTCTCGACATTTATTCAGGAGATCCGGTGATAGATTCCCGGAGAGGGTATTGCCCAATTTCACGTTTTTGGGTCGATATAACCTAATGAGAGTGAGCAGTGATTTTTTTAAGTTGACGGATTTCTCTTTTTGTCTGTGTTAATCTCTTGGACTAACTAAATAAATTTTAGAATCTCAAACGATTTTATGATATTGCTCTTTGTAAAAATTTTCTCGATGCTTTCAGCAGTATCTTTATTTCATCTGCTTCAGTACTGACAATTTTAATACCGAAGGATAAACTTCTGTTCATATTTTTTGTTCTGAAGCTTAATGCGTAAATCGCTCATATGATATCTGTAGATTATTTTAGCCACAAATAGTTATTTTATACTCTAATGTAGAAAGAAAGTACATCAATTAGAAGTTTAAATTAAGGCAAAATTTTCATGCCTGGAATGTCTTAAAGTTTTAAAGAGAACCTTTATACCAGCCTTTATACCTTGAAAGACCATC
>KK117870.1:327609-339796 GCA_000611955.2 Stegodyphus mimosarum | reverse complement strand
TGTGTAACTTATGGAAGCAGTTCCAGGATACTGCATCCATGGAGAGAAACCCTGGGCAAGGTCGTTCAAGAGACACGACTGCCAGAGAAGATCGCTATTTGTCCATTTTAGCGAGGCGTAACTGAGGGGCCGCAGCTTCTCAGTTCTCTCGAGACCTGTATGCAGCCACAGGAACCCGTGTAACAAGGATGACGGTTTCCAAAAGGCTGCATGAGAGAGGGTTGTTTGCTAGAAGACCAGCTTTTGCGTCCCGCTCACGTCTACGGACTGTCTGATTAGCATGGTGCAAGCAGCATTGTGATTGGAGTACGGAGCAATGTGCGACCATTCTGTTCAACAATGAGCCCCGTTTTAGTCTAAACATCGATTCTTGCCGTACTTCCATATGGAGAGAGCCAGGGACTCGCTACCTACCCTCCAATGTCCACTAAATCAACAATTATGGCGGTGGCGGTGTAATGATCTGGGCAGGCATTATGTTGGATGGCCGCATACCTCTCCACGTCTTTGACAGAGGCTCTGTGACCTTAGTGAGATATAGGGATGAGGTCTTGGAGCCCTATCTTCGCCTTTTCTGGGGTGCAGTGGGCCCCGAGTTCATCTTACACCCGTATTCACCAACTTTTTAACTCATGAATTCTCGTCTTAACCAGTGCGTCAGAGCGAAATCCTTATTCTCCAACCACAAAACCGTGCGTTACACTTGCATTTGAGCGTCGGATCCTGATTCACCGATGGCGGTGGATTATTTACCCTGGTTAATGTTAAGCATGCGCAGAACGATGCTAAGGGTGAAAACTTGTTTAAAGATGGATGCCGTGAGTGATTTGTTGATGTTAGAAGAGCTGCAGTCAATTGAAAGGAGATCACGGCTGATAGTAACGAACAGAGAATGTGATCTCGATGTATTAGATGATATCGATTTTCGTCGGCGGTAATGTTTGAATAAAACAACGGTATCGCATATAATGATATCGATTTTCGTCGGCGGTACCGTTTGAATAAAACAACGGTATCGCATATAATTGATATTGTAAGTGAAGATTTGACCTGCAGTGCTAAACACAACTTTTTAACACCTGACGAAAAAGTGTGCATTACCCTAAGGTTTTACGCTTGTGGAACCTTTCAATTAGTTCTTGGAGATTTAAGTTTGGTTAGTCAACCGTCGGCTTGCCGGGCAATAAATCAAGTGTCACAATGTCTTGCAAAGCTATGCCCTCAGTACATCAGATTGCCTGATACAGAGCACGAAAGACGAGAAGTAAAATTATAAGGTATATCTCCCACATTCTTAGCATGCCTTCGTGGTGTAGTGGTCAGCACACTGAGCCGGAATTTCAGAGGTCCGTGGTTCGATCCCCGGCGAAGGCAGTGCATATTTTTCATGTCTCCTGCTACTAAATAACCTAATGTCTCTACAAAATGTGACTCTTCATTATAACATTTATTTTATACTGTTACAATGTAACATATATAATATAGAATATATTATTATTGTGTACTTGAGACGTCAAATATATGTAGAAAATTTTGTGTAATAGTACAGTTTATCACAAGAAAAATATGTATATAAAATAAAATTGTCAGTATGTTCTTCTAAGACAGGGCTATAAATTATGCTGAAGCATTAATAAAAGATATATTTTGTCAAATACCCTTTGCATGCAGTGATGAGCATTGGGAATTAACAAGAATTTCAGTAATTTGTGAATGTAATTTTGATTTCAGAAAATTCAGTGGGAATTTTTTTCTTTTACATAGATGCACATAAGTTTTGTAACAAAACTAGATTTCTCTTGGGGACCATTATAATAAGGAAGTTTCAAAAAATGATGCTCAAATCAAATTGTGAAAAGAAATTATGGTTGTGCATTATCTGCCCAATTATTCCACACAGTGAGCAATCATTGATTAATTTTTCGCCAACCTAGCATATGAAAAACCTAGCCTATGGAGTCAACTCCTATTTCCAGCAATTATATGTTTAATGGCTCATAAAACTAAAAAGTAACCATTTAAAAAAATGGTGGTGTGTTGAAAATAACATAAGACAGCAATGAATTAACAAAATTAAATGCATAAAAAACATCCATAATGAAACACATAACATAAACAGTATAGTTTTGCCTATTTACATCGGCCATGTTTGTCTATAGAACACAGCTTACTACCAGAATTCAGCTGTGAGAAACTGCTGATTATGACGTAAATGTCACATGAATTATTTCAAGCAATGACAACGCTTCTTACAAATAATCCAGGTATCTCTCTTGAATCACGTAATTCAGTAATGGAGAATACCAAATGTGCTAACCGTAGCTCAGACTGTGAGTTACCACTGATACATGGATTCCGTGATACATGAATTAACCAGCTGTTGGTGAATACGGGGGTTACAGGACGATAATGGGAGGCCACATAGAGCTCTTCTGGTCGACGGGTTTCATTAGAGTGAGGATATTCGCCGAATGGATTGGCCAGCCAGGTCTCCAAAATTAAACCCGATAGAGCATGTTTGGGACGCTCTGGGGAGGGCAATTGCAACTCGCAACCCCCCTCCGAGAACCATCCAAGAACTGAAAACAGCATTGTTGAATGAGTGGGACCAGTTGCCACAGGCACTGATAAACTGCCTTATTTCCAGCATGACATCATGCTATGAGGCCTGTATGGCTGTAAGAGGGGACCATACCCCCTATTAACCCACAAAACCGCTGTTCCAGACCCTCAGACTCCTATGAGTGTTACACACGAACATGTGTGTCTATTATAACTGTTAAATGTTTATTTTGTTTGTATTATATCAACCTATGTTCGCACCAAATTTTATTAAAACCTGTCCAGTAGTTCTGGAGATCGTAGATCAAATATGAAAATTTTCTTAATTTATTTCACCAGTGTAGTTGGCCCCTAAATCTCAGTTAAGTCGGCAAAGCTGTGAAGGGCCTAAAGTACGGCCGAGCGTAGTAATAGCTTAGAGAGATACTTAGCCAAAGGCAAACATGCGCTAGTCAGGAACTCTGAGGCTCTCTCTCGAAGTCAGTGGAACTTCGAATTAAATACTTCTCTTAGTCACTTGCATCAAACGCGATTCTAAAAACACATTCTAGTAGCAAATTGTAAGCCGAAGCTAGAAGAGATAGGAAAGGTGCATAAACTTAAAATAACTGTTATAAAATTAGGATAAACCTTTTACACAGTAATGACATAAATAATCCTGAAACAGTCTTAACAGTATTGTTTTATACTGTCACATAGAATGGCGAGCTATAGGAGGCTAGAGTGACCCCCTATGTTGTGTTCAATTTGCAAGCCCCTTTTCTGTGGCCCACCAGCGGCCGAGCGATCAAAGTCGCTGAGCACTAGTAGGGACTAATCCAGAATTCGAAGCCCAGCGAACAGGCTGGACTGCATGGGCGGTTTCGTTGGTTTCCCCATGTGTAGCGTGTATACGAGCCAATTTCTCTTAGAAAGCCCTCTACGAAGGTATCTCTCCCCTTAGGCAGATAGCCTGTGAGTGCTTTGACCTGTTTAAATAAACCAAACCAGACCAAACCCCTTGTTCGTTTTGCTTGTAGCTAGAAAGTGCTGCTGCTGAATGTATACATGACTATAATAAATAATTCGAACTCACGTGGATCTCCTGAAAAGTACTTAATCATTTAATTGCAATTTGTTTTGAAGTGTAATTTTGGGAAGAAAATCGGAAGTTGCAATCAAGCTTCTATTTTTTTTAACATTTAATATAGCATTCTACAGCTCATTGTTTATAATCAACATTAATGTTTCCTTCGAATTTCCCAATTGTAATGAAATAAATCATTTTAAATGATTTATCATCCATCAAATCAGCAAGAATTAAATTACGTTAGCAAAGATTGATGTGCCGAAATATTAATAATTGACCATGTCCTTGGACAAATATGGCAGCGTGCAATTTACGAATAGTTCTTGCTAAGAAAGCTTGTAAGAATTATCTAGCTTTATGCAAGAATTTTGCTTCAAATGATACATATAAAGATTGTATATATTACATATTGTTACGGATTTCGTATTTATTTAGCTATTTATTTAGAATTGTAATTAAAATTGCTTTATTTTCCCGCGCAACGCAGACGAATTTTGAAGAGAAAGCTAGGTCGGAAAAGTAAAAATAAAAGAGCGCGTGCATTTAATATTTAATAAATAAATATTTCGTAATTGTTGTTGCCATCCACCAAAATAGAGAAAAATCGAGGTTTTACCAGAATATTCTAGTGAATAATTAAAAAGGTTATAAAAGCCGAATTAAAACACCTCATCTCAGTTGTACTTTAGCTGTTTAAAGCGAACTGTTGTTTGTTTACTTAATGCTGTCATTGATTGCAGCGAATTCGCTGTGAGATTGGATTAACCTTATCTGTTTTGAATTGAATTTTGTTTAACGTTTGAGATATTGTACGAATATCTCTGAGGGAATATTTCAGTAATAAATTTTATTAACTTTTTAACGACTTGCGCATTCAATCCATTAGGTACCCGTACATACGCCACAATATAATATGATACATATAAGCATATAAAGATTGCTTGCTTTCATTCACGAAATGTAGATGTACATATGAGAATACAGTAAATATCCTCTTTTTTAAAAGAATACAGTAAATATCCTTTTTTTATTTACTTCTAATCCAGATGTTCTGACAAGTTATATAAATTCGTCTAATTGTCGCAAAGCATAATATAAATGTAGCTTACCTTTGGAGTTCTAAATAGGGCTGGATTATTTATTCCCCGGCTTTTATTCTTGCGCCTTAAAGTTCTATAGCAACTTTTGCATCCAGAGACGAAACAGGTTCCATTAGATGCCATATTAATGATATTAAATCAATATTTCCGCTATTATTGCTTATGTAAAATACTAAGGTAAGGTGTACGGCTTATAGCTGTAGCGTCTTCTATAAATAAAGCAATAAAAAGTTGACTATTTGGGGGAAAAGTGGTAATACGAGTTTCACCTCCTTTATACTCCGTGATGTACAACATTTCGATGGAGTTACGCATGAGGTTCGCAGTAAGAAAACAGACTTCAAAACGATTTCCTTTGAAATGCAGATCATTTAAAATAAAAGTTCAGGCTATTTTACTTTTATTAAATTTCTAAAGATACAAACACCGCTTATTCTAGGTGAAGACTTTTGACTATTATTTTTACTATTTTCCATTTTCTAGGCTTTCAGCCACAGAATATTATATTTTCCATTTTCTAGACTTTCAGCCACAGAATATTATATTTTCTATTTTCTAGACTTTCAGCCACAGAATATTATATTTTTTATTTTGATTTATTTGGTTTAATCCAAAGCAGTTTATTTGCATAATAGTCGGAAGGGAGATTAAAGCTCTTGCCTGTCACCCTCAAACCTAATATTTAGATTTTCTTGGTCTACAGCCAGTCAGTGGGCTTCATTTGCATTCCTTTCTCGCCATTCCTATATTCGTGAACAGTTTTAACACTTTCTCCCACCTCTTTTAAAGGTTAACCTAAGTGTCCCTCGAAGATCGGTTCCAGTGAACATACTTTTCAATTAAAAGCTTCATAATAGCAGCTGTAGAATTTAAACTGTAAGTTAGGATTAAAATTCTACATATATATTGGCCTATATTTTTGTATATGCATGAAATTAAGACATTATAATTGCATAAAAGAGGTTTTCTTCTTCAATGAACTCATTGGCGACAGTGCCTTGTTTGCCGCCAACCTAGCCAGTGGTAATGGTTTTAGCGATGTACGGCTAAGTGTTGAAATAAAACATGATATAAAGCTTATATGAATCAAATTTAGCGTTTTAAACATGATATTTATTGCACAGGATGTTACTAAGCATATGCACATTAAATTTAGCTTGTTAAACATGATAATTAGTACAATAATAGTTAGCAGAAGATCATGATATTAAGCATATGCAGATAAAAATTAGCTGGTTCAACATGGGTTTTAATACAATTCAGGCTGCCAGAAAAGCATGATATTAAGCATATGTAAGTAAAGATTAGTATAAAAAAGTAATGTTAGCATTATGATTGAAATATATTTCTAATTCTACTATTATAAGAGTTTTTAAAAAATTGTATACATGTATCCAGCAATACTTCATTTCTTTTTTTAACACTTTTGTGGCCCTGAAAAAGATTCCCCCTTTTTTTTTTTCAAAAACTTATGCCATTTAAACTATATCGCCGGAGTCGTATGACCTAAAAGGATATAATCTTTAATTGCGTTTAAAATTTCCTTGTGTGGATCTTACCGTTATGTTTAACTTCACTCAGAAATCAGTATTCGAGTACGTGATCAGCAAGATTTTCTTTGTGAAAACCACTTTTTTTTTTTGGCTAATTTTACTTTCAGTGGTCGCCTGTTTGATATTTAGAGGGGGTATGTGCATCAGTTGGCTGTTAACGAAATTAGTGGAATGGTTAATAGACTGATGCACATAATATCCATTGCCTGCCTAAGGATGAATATGCCGGCCATTCATCAGTCATAACAGTTCTTCCCTTTGCTACGTACTTCTTAATCAGCGGCATCAGAATCTCTGCTCATCCGTTGTTTGATGTGAACATATTTTTTGGGGGAGGTTAATTTCCCCTGATAAGCTAGGTTGTTAACAGTTTTAACACTATCATTTTAAGCTTTAACTTCTCCTAAATTCAGTTTGTAATAGCTTTAGTTATTAACATTTCCTTTGCTAAGAGATAATCATAAACAGAAAAGTAATAATTAAATTTAAAATTTACATTTTTAGTCTTAGCAACGATAGCGCTGGATTTTCGCTTTCAATGCCAATTTATGCTTTTAATTTTTGCTTCTTTACTCTTTCAGTTATATATCCTACCCATCTCATAAATATCAAAGTTTAAATTTTTCAGACCTTAAAACTTAGAAAAAAAGCAGGAAAATTTTAGTTGGAAAGTTGTTGGAATGTTGGTAAAGTAATAAACTGGCCAAATTTCGCTCGATAACAATTTATATTTCTAATTTTTATCTCTTTAATTTCATATCTTTTTGACAAGGAAATATATTTACCCAAAATATCAATAGTTTCTTGCTTTATCTCTTGAAAATCTTTTTATCAGTGCTCTTGGTTCTGTAAGAACTTGCCCTTTTATAGCAATAATAGTGTAATTTTAAGTCTTACGAAAGCTTTTTTGTAATCAAACAATGATGTAAATTAATAATATTATTTTCTTTTGTAAAAGCGATGTTAATGTCAAAATCGTTATTAAAATATTTATACTATTGTAAAATTGAATTATTTAGTTTGGCATTCTATGTTGTAAAATGTTGTGAAGTCATTCTAGTTTAAAATCTTTAAAAAATAATAATCAATCAATAAAAGTGAAATAGAAAATTTAAATAAATGTTTCCCATAATTTTCTTTATCAGCTTCTACCTCTTTTCGTGATGGATGCACTGGGAACAATGCCTTGTCTGCCTGGTGTTTTTGTAGCCGGCATTTTCAGTGGAGCAATCAGGTAACTGATACATAATAACTATAATTACTGCTTTCAATACACTTAGGAAAGCGCGTATCAGCCAATTCAGTCTGGAAATTCTGTTTGAATTAAGATGTTTACATAATGAATACATGTTCAGTAAGACAATGATTTTATACTCATTTCTATACACTTATTTTAAAGTTATAAACTGTATCATAGGATTTAAATAATTAAATAAAATTTAAATAAAAAGTTCAATTTCACTGAATTAAAATTTGTCTTTTCTATATTAATCTTATAATTCCTTTTGACTCTTAGATGAGTGGTTTAAAAATATATAAATATATATGTTTATATTCCTTATCTGTACATTTAGAAATAAATATCCAAAACACTAGATAATGTCATTACCACTCGAAAGTAACAATATTATTTTGTAATTAGTCAGAAGAAAATCGTTTAAAATTAATTTTATTTATCTGAACTTCGTAAGAAAACTGTTTGACAAATGTTATTTAACACTATAATGGTGATTAATAAAATACATCGTATCGAAGGGAAATTTTTTTACTCTACTTCTTTTGTGCACTGCTATCTGCGCCTAAAATAAAATGGAATGATGACAATGAAATTTTGTCGTAGCTCGCAGATTACGATCTTCTGTCAGCATTTCTTTTCTTAATTTTATCTAACTTGTCATACACGTTACTAATCTTCTGATAGTTTTCCGTTTAATTCAGAAATACAGAAAGAGAAGCGGAAAATTCTGAAATTAAAATTATGCTTTAGTTGAGTTTTAATTTTAATCAGCATAAACAAACTTATTTGTCAACAGCAGGTACTATTTTTATTTAAGAAGAGAAAACAAATGCTTGTTGGTATTCTTTATATTTTTATATATTTCATTTTTTTTCTAAATTAAGTTTTTCAAAACTTAATCTTTCGATTAAAATGTGTCTATTCGTTTCGGTACCGTTTAAACTGTAGTTGTGTACTGTATTCAATAGCTTCAAAGGCCTTAAACAATGGAAAAGTAAGTCAAAAGAGCTTGAAAAATAAGACTAATGACAAAAACTGCCTTACGTCTTTAAATTCAGTTTATATGTCTCTAATTTGTTTCTACTATTCGGCAAAATTCAAATTCTATGTTGAAGTAGAATATATACTAAATCTACGAAGTAAATTTATACAACTAACTGCAAAATGACATTTGGATCCTATATCTAAACTACTTATGCTAGCATCATTCATAAGACTTTTCTTATATAGTACTGAAATGGATCTATTTGCTCAACAGTCTTTTGAATACCTGTTTTATATATTTTTGCTCTACGCCAGAGACAACTTTGAATTCTAATTATTTGTCAATTATGTATTAAAGAAACAAAATGCATGTTAGCATTTTTTGCATGATTCACGAATTTTGCTTTTAAACAGAAGAAAGAAAAAGTTATTTTAGTACTTTCCTTTCTTTTATCGGCGAAGAAGAAAGTGTTGGCTATCTTTTTACAGCTAAGTGTGAGAAAGAATAGAAAGAAAGAGGAAAAAATGCAATTAACTTAAAATAAATGAAATTTTGACTAAAATATAGCTCCTCTGAAGTCTCATTAGCAAAAATTTAAAAGAAATAATATTGATCAAAATCTCGGTGTTTTCAAACCTGTTTTCAGTGAAAAGAAGGTTATTTGCAGGAAGAAATAAATTAGGTAAAATATTGGCATCCAGATTTTCAGCTTTGTAGAATTCAGTTTAAATATATTTTATATATATATAATTGGAAAGTCTGAGTTTATTGATAAGAAATCTGGCAATACCGGTTTCGTTTGGTTTAGTTGATTGTGGCAAAGCGCACTAAGGCTATCTGCCTAAGAGGAGGGATGCTTTTGTGGAGGAATATGCGTTACACATGGGGAAAACCACGGAACACGCAGCCAGTTCGTTCATCTGGAATCGAACCCATGTCGGAACTAGGAGTGTTTAGCGATCTCATCACTCGGCCGCTTATGGGCTCTGGCAGTATTGACTGCTGTATTTTGAAACCCTGAGTACTATATAAATAATCGAATTTCGGTTAGAATTATACCTAGAAAATAAAATTTGTTGGTTAAGAAATTCTCAACAAGAGCTAAATGCTACAAGAAAGCTAAAACATTCAAACCGTTTATTAGCCTATACCCCTAAAATAATAGAACAAGTAAAGACAAAAAAATTCTATCTTGAAGAAAAAGTGGGAATAAACTATATAGCTTTCTATAATAGTTCAACGTTTGTGGAGAAATTATAACACTTCCAAAATTCATAACATGATTCATAGTATTGAAACTTAGATATTATGAAGCCGCTTTATAGCTTTCCTCACTGCGTTTTAAAGCAGTGTGCAGTAGCTGGAAATTCATATGCGTGTACGTATATGTATGATTTCGAATTTTTATGAAATAGCATAGTTAAGCGCAATTAAATTTAAATAACTTTACTTTAATTGCTACAAACTTTTCATTGTTTGGGTGATATAAATTTACTAAACATATTTAGAGATACTCCACAGTGAGCAGCTCAGAGATAAATTCATTAAATACTTTGTAATTTCATTAACACAATCAATAGCTTATAGTTGCAGTTAAACTAATTTAATTTACTTATATGTTGATTGCAGCGCATTAAATGGAAGTAAATATTTAATAAGCATACCTGAAATTTATTAAAAGGAAATCGGTTTAACTTCATGCGTTTTTCGGTAGATGGTGCCACTGTAGTAACTCACTTCTTAATGGTTCACTAAAAGTAACAAACATGTTTGTTAAAAACAAAGGAAACAACATAACATGGAAACAACTTAACATTATTGTTTCCATGTTATGAATTAGTCATTTTTAAAATATAATCACGCTGATTTATTCGTTTTAACTGCGATAAATTTTTGCCCCAATATCTATTTACAAGTATTTTAGTATCAAACTGCTAATGTAAAATTATGAAATCATGTAAGAAACTGTGTTTTAATACTGCCTCTAATCATTATTATTTTTTCCCCAGCACTGTATCTTCAGGAGTAAATTCTTTAGCTGCCGTTACACTAGAAGATATTGTAAAGTCTTATGTGAAACCAGATCTATCCGAAAAATGGGCAACGAGATTAGCGAAAATTTTAGGTCAGTTGAACAAAATTACGAAAGTTTCAAAAAGAAAATGGGATAAAAATAGTATTTTGTGTCTGTTTATATTTCTTCTAGTTTATCTACAGAACTTAGGAATTATAAAACGTAAATTTTGCTTTCTTTATTTTTTTATTATTCTTATAGTGGTTAAATCAAAATGTCAATTTATTTTTATTCTTCTATGTACATCTGAATATTTCTGAATATAATATCTTTTTTACGTTCGTAATCAAGGCGGTTAGAATAAATCTAGAATGTTAGAATCTATTCTACTGATCTCCGTGCTTGTAACATTTTTTGTAATTTCAACTGGTGTCGAGGTTACAATAAATTTTTAGTAGCTCAGAATGGCAACTAAAAAAAAGGGGGGGGAAGAAAGAAAGAAAGAAAGAAAAAACATTCTAAATAAAATGTACGATTACTGATGTTATTTTCGAGAATTTTTCTTCAGTCTTCGCCATCTCGCCATTCTCTGGACTTAAATTGTCAACGATCCAGAAAGAGAATTAATACAATAGATAGGGCTTCCTGCCCAAGCTCCGGTAGAAAGAAACTGTTAGTTCAAAGATTGAGCGTTCCTTTTAATTAAACAAGAAGGTGAATAATTATTAATTATTGAATACTGCCAGCTGCAGCGATAAAACTGGTGACGCAGTGTAGTTCTATAATGACACCATGATAGAAGGAAGAAATAGAAATTCTGTTTTGAAAATGGAAAACGACAAATTCCAAACAAACAAGGTAAGCATTAAAATTCCTCTTTTTTTGGGGGGGGGAAGGGGGGAATCCGAAATAATGTTGTATTAATGGTTTTAATATTGCAAAATCAATCTTAGCCATTAAAGAAATCGAATTTTTAGGGCATTTTATAACACCCGATAGTTTACGGCCCTTACCTCAAAGAGGAGAAAACGTACTAAATAATAAACTGCCTGATGCCATTCAAAAGTTAAGAACTTTTCCCGGCGTGATCATATTTTATCGTCGATATCTGAAGGATGCATCTGTATGGATATGCATCACAAGCAATTTTGCAAAAGTGTATTCAAAGTTCTAAAAAGAAGGACAAAATGACAATGAAATTTTACTATCTGTGTCCAAATAAAATGGAATGTCTGGGCTGAAGACATAAAGCACCAATTTGTTAAATGTAAACAAAATCTGGCAAATGCTGTTTTATTCTTTTCAAATCCTGATTTCCATCCCAGATTTTTTCCTGGTGCTTTAGATTTGTCAATAGGCTAGGTTTTACAACAGTATGAAAATAGTTCTTGGAAACCAATAGCAGTTTAATCCTAAAAATTAAATACTCTTCCAAAAAAAGTAGTACATTCGATGATCATATATATATATACACATTAGTAGTACATGACATTTTTTAAAGCAAAGGAGGACTAGAAAACTCTGTTTTAAAATTCTGACAAATACTGTTTCGATAATGATTTTTAATTGAATTTCTGTTCCTGGGAGATGGTATATGGAAAGTTTTCTTATCATAATTTATTGTGAATTATTAGTTTCCCTCTCTCTCTATATATATACATATATAT